>JAXGGA010002417.1:0-123093 GCA_038373865.1 Uloborus plumipes | reverse complement strand
TAAGTTTAATTAAAACTCATTAAAAAACTTGTTGATGAGTATTTAACTTCATTAATATTTTAGCATTTTTGGTAAATTGAGTTTGATTTCAGATGATACATTTAATGAAGTATTAATTACTCAGTTGATTTCTGTATCAAAGTTGCAGAAACTGGGGGAAATCTTGCATTGTTACATTTTTTGTCAATTTTGCACATTTAACTCTTAATATGTCATAAATAAGTGATGACGTCACTTATGCACTTTTGCTGTTACACAGAAATTTTCACATTTTGTGTTTCTAAAGATACCAAACTACACAAGTTGTAAAAAGTTGAAAAATTGAAAAGCTAGGGATTCATAATAACACTTTTCTGCAGAATTGTCCGTATGTGTCTTTCGTTACAAAATTGTTGTAAATAAATGTTTTCAATATACGATTTTATGTTATGTATTCATTTATCTATTTGCTAAATATTATCACATTTAAAAAAAATAACTCATTTTTCGAATGATAAATATCTAATGACGTGTAGCAGCTGAATATTTGTTTTTTTCCCCCTAAGGATAAATTCACCAAGTGCTTATTTTTTCAAAAATCAATTAGTAGGAGGTAATTTACATTTACAATGAGCCTTGCATATGATTATATTATAGATAAGCTGAAACCAGTTCTCTAAATCAGCTTCTATGATCGATATTATTTTTAAAATAGAAATATCACGAAGAAGAAATACATTTTCGTAAAACAAAATTTTTTCATGTGCTTATGAAAAATTGTGTTGAATATTTCATTTCTGATCGTCCTAAGCATCTTTATCAATATTTCCTGTGAAGTGCTAGTAATATTACTTTACTTTTTATTACCAGTGACGGCGACTGGGGCTTATAAGTGAGGGGGCAAAACTTTTTTGGAAGTTGAAAACTATTTTCGGCTATCTTAAGGAACTAAAGGGGGGGGGGGGAGACGGAGACTTCTAATGTTCTCCCTCATAAATATTTTGGAATTGTAGTGTTAAAAACGCCGTTTTAATATAGTTTGGTCAACGTTTGGGGAACGGGGTAGAGTTTCGAGGTCTTTCCTTTGGGAATCGAGGTCTTTCCCTCGAGGAATTTTTTTGAAAATAATGTCTAGTAAAAATAAATAAAAAAAAAATGAAGTTTAGAAGTTCATACTGTCTTTTATAACGTAAAAGTAAGAGGGGCTCTACCCGAGAAAAATTTCACAACTAGTGCCTAAAAAATGTACATAAAAGCCATGTTTAGCAAACTTGTTCGGGTTTTCAAGGAGTTCGTTGTTCCTTCCAGTTTACATTAAAAACGTTATTTCAGACATATTTTGTTGACTTACAGAGAAACAAAGAGGTTCGGAGATTTTGCCCCGATTTTTTTTTTTTTCTTTTCTTTTCTTTTCTTTCTCTTTTATTTGAACTGATGAAATCCCAAAAGCTCACTCTTGAACTTCAGAGAAAAACCTCCAGATTATTTTACTTCTAAATTTGAGTTTTAAAAACGCAACTGTATGCTGTTTTTTCTGTTCTAATGGTAAGAAAGATTGTCTTCCTTAATTTGTTTCCTGAAATTGGAGTCTTAATTACGCAAAATTAGGCCATCTTTGGAGTGAAAAGCAGGAAAGAGTGCGTTTGGGAGTTTTCCCCCGAAAATTTTCAAATTTGAAGTTATAAAACAGGTGCCCTCTTTTGCTCCCCCCCCCGAGTCGCCGCCACTGTTTTTTACGATGATATGTGGTGTGAAGATAACATATTGAATCTAGTGTTCAACCTCAAAGACTAATCAATGGATTATCTTCTGTTACTACTATCTGTAGCTATCTTTTATTATAAAATTTTAAACTCAGCTTTAATCTCTTTGATTAGATTTTTCGCTTCTCTGAATCTTATATTTACGCGCAGAACAACTATTCAGTATGACATCAGCTTTCATACATGGATCTCTATCAAAATATCCTGTAAGGTAATTCAGTGTTATGGCATTGACAAAGGATTAAAATTTATCTATTACTCTATTACTGTCAAATATTTCTGGTATAGTCGACCTTAATCTGCGATCCTAGAAATGGAGGTCTGAAAGGTAAACTAACAATTTTTTTAAGTAAGAAATTCGTCAGAAAACTATTATTTTAAATCAATGTTAAATGATTAAAAAGTTATACCCCATCCTCACAATTTTATTAAACTATAATTATGAAGGACTGGTGTTTGATTGAGTCGTTTATTATCTGTTTTGACAAAATAAACAACATTCTCGAATGTAGTGAAAACTTAACGATTCATTAAGCATGAGGATCAATTTTTGCGGGATTTTTTTTTTTCATATTTGAGAAATAAAATTTATTTTTTGAGCTTTGTGTTCCAAATGGTATATTCGTGTTCATTAAAGACTTATTTTTAGACATAACTTAATAATATAATAAAAATATCCTTTTAATTACCCAGAAAATATCCCAATACAGTTTTTACATTTTATTTTATCTTTTTTATTTCTTTTCTTAGCCTTATCCTTATCACTGCTTTAGTGAGGAACGGTGAAAATATTTCATTTATACCATCATCTTTGAGCATTTTGCTATTTATAAATGACTAAATACACAGCGTCAATCATTTTCTGTATATACCTTTAATAAATTTACAATACGAGATAGGATAAAATAATCGCGAAATATTCAATATTATCTATGTAATTGCTAGAAAGCTTTTCAATCACAGATAATGTGAAACAATAGCGTGAAAAATATTAGTACGTTCTTTGAAACGAGATTTTAACAGTCATTAACAGCTGTTCCTTTCTTTGTCAAAACAACAATGCAAGGGCGATGTTGCTGCGGGTGCTGTTCTTTGAGCACAGCCACTAGTGTCATTCTTATATTTTGTTCCGTAAGTTGTTTTACAGTAATTTTAATGATTGTATTAAGAAAAATTAACGTCAAATTAAAAATATTTTGAGAGTTACTTATTATATTCTTGAATTTTTAAATTTTTGTTTACTAAGTTGTGAAACAACGCTCTGTTGTGAAACAACGCTTAATTATGGTTATGATAAGGTCGATTTTTGGATTAATATCAAGTTCACTAAAAAATGAATTAATGTTTTGAATGACAGTTTGAGAGGTGTATTGTGTGTTAATATATTAAAATATTTACTGAAAAGATAAATATGTATTTTTTAAATGTTTAAAAGGAACCACATCAAAGTACAATAAATAGTATTTCCAAATAAATAATGTAATTTTCTGTTTATTTTGAGTAAATAGAAATGAATTTATGTGATTGATGCGAAGATTTTAAATCAAGCTAATCTGTACCCTGTAGTTTATCTTATATTGCTGTTATATTTTTATAGTATGATTCTCAATAAATAAATAAATAAAAAGAAATAGAAAAAGAAATAAAAAAGTTAAAAAAGTTTTTTTTTTAAATCTATTCCGTATAGATTATGTTTATAAAGTGAGAAAACCATTGTGCAAGTTTTACCCATTTTGCAATTGTAAAATATGATGCAAATCGATGAATGTTAAATTTAGTAAGGTTGCCTTCTTTGTTTATTTACCATTCTCTTAGCTATTGTTTCTGTATTGTAGTTTGCTTTGCACTTGGAACTGCGCAGGGAGATTTGCCTTTTTTACTTATTTATTTACTTTACTTTACTTATTTTTTGTGTAACCTCACACAATGAACCTCAAATTATGAGGCATGCTGTTTAATCCCACTTATTTCCTGTGTTTTAGCTCCGGCATAATACTATAACGTACAATTAAAAAAAAAAAAAAAAAAAAAAAAAAAAAAAATATATATATATATATATATATATATATATATATATATATATATATATATATATATATACATATATATATATATATATATATTCACACACTTCATACACCTGCCGCTTAAAACCTACTACTTAATGCACACTTGCTTTTCAGATAGAGGCAGCTTGTGTTCTGTTTTGCAACATAGAGCTCTTGTTGATCTTGACTAATGATCATATTTTGAATCCTTTCAGTCTTCTAATCAATGTTGATTACATAGAGGACTTTGACAGTAAGTATAATTTAAGTTAATACTGAATGTTTTGTCTGTTACGAAACACACACACACGCACACACACACACACACACACACACACACACACATTAGGGTGATTCAGAAATGTATGGAAAAAAATAAACTTTGTATTTTTTTGCGTCTTACCCTCTTATTTTGTGCCACTAGCGGACACGAAAACATACACCAAGAGAAGGTGCTCCGCTCAAGAAAATCGCACCAAGCTCCAGTATCTTCCTTAGACACTTCTTTTGCATGGGTCATCAGCAGTTGACTTTACGCAACTTCCATTACTAGTTGCACGTCGCTCTGAATTGGCTACCAATTCCTCAACCTCATCGTTTCTCACTCCAGGTTTAAAATTAGAACGTTGTATCCTTGACTATGATTGTTGAAACCGCTTAAAAAGCAGTATTGTAGCAGTGGATGGTTCCACGCAATTGCATGAACACCGCATTTGACATTGCACGTAATCAAATACTCCAATTCCACCTATTTCTTGGTTTATCGGTTAAAATACCGAGAGACCAAGACTAGAATAGACTTCGGTTGTAATACCACAGAAAACACAAAGTCTAAAATATAATGAGGGAAAGCATAATATAAAAGTTGCTTCTCTAGTTTTTTCAGTCAAGTTCAAACATGCTCCAACTTTAGTACCGCCACTGCATGTCGTATTGAAACACATACCACGTACGAGCTCAGTAAGTTCCCATTTATCTAATTGGTTATCGTACAGCAGCATTTGCCGTAGCAATTCCAGTGCCTGACTAACTTACTAGAACCCAGAAGTAAATCATTAATGCTTGTGGTCCTGATAAACTAATACCGGTATGAAATCCGCCGATCCTCCTTCATTTTCCCAATATATTTTGCATAAGTGTTTCGTTCCAATGAACTATCAAAGGAAGTCATAGATTTAAATAACTTTTGTAAGTTAACGGCCGATTCAGACCGAATAGTTTGCGTTTACCGTTTTATGGACGTTGTCAAATCCCCCCCCCCCCCATTTTGACCCATACTTTGTACTGTAGCAGCTACTATCAAAGTGGCTTTCTGTCACTTATATTGGGTCCTGTTTAGAGTTGATGCTAGGTGTTTTAGCGAATAAACTCATACACCTCAAACAACTGAGAAGAAAACAGAAACCACAGCCCGAGCTTGCAGCTGCATTTTCTATGCAAATACAGGTAAGAGATGATGCAGCTTTGGAGCGGGGGGGGGGGGGGGGGAGGTCGTTACAACTAACTTTGAGCTATTATTTTATTGACTAATTACTTAGTAGAGTAAACTAACATTTTAAATTATTCCATTTTATATGAAGAAATATATTATTTCGGGTAACGAAGTTATATACACCAACTCTCGAAATTACTAATTTTCAGCAGAATTCGATTGTCTTGAGCGACCTCTAAATATTATTCAATTGAGCTAAAATTTTACATACATCACATTCATGAATAGTGTAAAAAAAAACTGCGGGGTAAGACCAAAGAAATTCAAAGAAAAAAAAATTTTTAGTCACCCTAATGTGTGTGTGTGTCATGTGTATATATATATATATATATATATATATATATATATATATATAATTCTCTAACTTTGAACAGATTGGAACACGTATTTTATTTTGATACAAATACAGTAACAATTTTTCTGCAATTAAGACACAAAAGTTCATCAACTGCAACCTGAGAGGATTTTTAGCAAAAAGCACAATTTTTATTCATAACTCTAATATGTATTAGTACGCAAAAAGATACACGTACTGTACCCGCTAATAGCATTAAAACATAATGATTCGTCGCAAATTAAGAGGATTATTTATTTAGATTTGCTTATTTATAAAATTACTAGCTGTACCCGCCCGGCGTTGCCCGTGCATTTAGAAAATGCAGATAAGTGAATAGCGCAGGAATAGTAGTGTGTATTGCAACAAATCACAATAGTAGCAATTTCTAGTGTAGACAAAAAATAGCTTACTTATTGTAAGTATGTATGTATGGTAGAATGTGTATATTGTATGTATGTAAGAATATTGTATATGCGTGAAATAAGCATGGAGCGCTGTGAACGATGAGGGAATATAAAAATAACAAAAGGCAAACATTATTTTTAAGTTATTAAAACTTATTCCTTAAAATCATATATCATTAAACAATTACGACAGTAACACTATTAAACAATATCAATCTCTTAATGCTATAGCGTGAACAATATTTTTTGTTAGTCCATCTTTAGCTAACACAAACAAACTGGATGGTTTACCCACTCAAGAGCATGCCACGTATAATTGTCCGTGTGAAAAACATGGTGTTCTCAAATCTAAGCCACAAACAGACATCGTTTGACCTTGGGATTTGTTGATAGTCATTGCAAATGCCAATCTAATCGGAAACTGAATACGTTTGGATTGAATTGGCACATCTGTAGGTATAATAGGAATCCGTGGTATGAGTATATTTTCACCTCTGAACTTGCCATTTAAAATCCTGGCTTCGATCACGTTTTTCATTAATTTTTGAATGACTATTCGCGTACCGTTGCACAGCCGGGGCAGGTTCAAATTACGAAGCAAGATAATTGGAGATCCAACCTTTATTTTTTAAAAATTTGTGTCACTTTAATGGTCGCTCATACCCCCCCCCCCTCTCGCAGTGGAAAAAAAAACATTACACAGCAGATTTTGCCTAATAACTCAACACTCATGGTGTTTGATACGTTTTATTTGTTTGTAATGATGTTTTTTGGTCACAACAAATATGAAAATCACAAAAAATAGTTACTTTAATTTTTAACATATATTTATCTTCTTCAGAATTTTTGACTTTTAATTTTACCTTGAATTTGACGTAAATGCAAGGTATAAAATACAGAATTTTATAAAGGTACAAAAATTAACATAATATAATTGATAGTGTATATAATTTTTGAAAAAATAATATAAGTGCCGCAAATCAAAAACCATTTATTGCCACAATCGATTCAAGCCCCCAAAAATGGCGCAAACGTCCATAAGAAAATTCTACAGCATCGAGGACCCCATTGCCAATTTTAACAAAGATCCGACCAAAACTGTCATTTTGTACTTTAAAAAAATATGGGGTAGATCCCCATGAGGGGATGTACCTGCATAAGGACATTACAATCATTAAAATCATTAAAAAAAAACATGCAACTGTTCGAAAAAATCCTTGCGGGCCTGGATTCGATCTCATTCCATCAGGAACTTCAACCTGACGCGCAGAACCACTTGACCATCGGGTCGATCGTTGAAGTAAGGATTTACGATAACACATATTGTATTGGCGAGCAGCGATCTCGAGAAGAAATTTTATAAATAATTTTTTAAAATTTTTCTAATTCAAAAATCGAAAATCGGGCTTCGAGGTCTGGTGGCCAGCCCCTTTGTGCTTCCGTGTAAAAAATTCCAGGTCCCTGCGTGCGATAGATTTGGCTGGAGAGCTCGGTCAAATGGACAGACAGGCAGACAGACAGACAGACACATTACACTTGCTTTTATTATTATAGATAAAAGCAATTACTGCAATTTTTGAATAATGTCAACATGAGATTAGTTGAGCTCTTATATCATCGAATTATCTTAAAATTAAATGAAAGTGTTTTACAAGGTAATGTCTGCAATAAATGATTATTTTGTTAGAAAATGCTAATGCCGTATTCATTTCGTTAGCTTTCTGAGATATCCCTTTAATGCCGGTAAAGATTCAATTAGCAGAGATTTCTAAATTTATTTTCATCAATGGTACACATTTCACAAAAGTGTCGAAAGTAATTTACTTATGCAATGAATGTTACATTAAACTTTTAACAATTTGAGTCCCAAGTATTTCAAATTTTTGATTAAAGCATAACTTTTTTTTGTTTTCACATTTTTCAGAATGCCTCCAATTTCTTTTCTCCTTTTTTTTCCAAATTGTACTTTGTAAGTGTAAGAAATCCTATATCATTCTCTAAGAGTCATTTACTAACTTATTCTAAATTATTTATTGTTTTTAAATGTTTTCTTAACTTCCTTTGAGTATTTCAAAGCGTGTTTCATGGTTCAAAAGGCCTCTATTCAACTGTTTCTAAAATTTGAACGTATAGCTCATTATCATACTATACGTAAACCCATCGTTTAAGGGATTCAGGAAGAAATGACCCCTTCCCTCCTTCAGAGAGTTCACACAAACACACACACATCTAACGGAGATCTTGTAAGCAGGTTAGAAGTCTAAGGAAACTACTCGATTTTTTTAACCTTCAACAGTCATGTCTTGCGTGGAAGATAAAGTATTAGTTAGATCTGAACATTAACGTTTTAAAGAGGTAATGGGATAAAAAGATTTTTAATAAATTATTCGGAATCCATTCGAAAGTTTAAAAAAAAAGTTCGTTTTTGTATTTGTTGTTTACTATTTTTATATATAACACTGGTTTTATTTTTGCAGTTGTTCATGGATTGATATTAGCAGCAATAGGATTAAACATAATCTGGATCTTTGCAGCAATATTCGCTGCTCGAGGAAATGTAGTAAGTTAAGTTTTTTGTGACTTAGCAAACATTCATTAGTACTTTTCAGTTCACCAACAATGCTTATTAGTTGATTATTTCGCATTCATTGGATTAGTAATGTTGTTTTGTGTAATTTAAACTATTGCACAAAATAAAAAAACTCCGAACCACAAAAATATAAATTATATTAAGATAAAAACAACACAAAAAAGAGAGAAAGAATGTTTTCAACTCTTTTGCCCTAAAGTGAATATAATCCAGGTAAATAAAGCACATGTTTTCACGAAAATATATGAAATTGCTTTTTCACGTATCGAAAAAAATAAACATTTTCCTTTTCTAAGTACAGAGGAGCAGCTCTATGTTATGTGGTGAGAGTTTGAAATTTTATATTTTCCCCCCGTTAATTTAGTCAAATTTTATTTTGTCAGTTTAGTGAGTTTAGGGCTTTACGTTTTTCCTTTTTGATGTAAGGGAATGCGAGGTAAAGTGAAATATTTTCTGTTTGCAGAGCCATCTATTTAGCAATATTTCAACTGAATTCCTAAATATATTGATAATTCTAAGTACAAAATATATAGCTCGAAATGTTTTTTAAAAAAAATGTCATTTTCAAAATTTGTTCGTGTCTTATCCAAAATATTTCTTGTTATAATAAAAGGTAAATTGGTTCTTGCAATTATCGTTTTAAGTATTAATTGGGTGTACTGATTTCCAGTGCTGTACTTATTTGGTTCATATTAGGCATGTTTCAATTATAAATGTTCAATGAAGTTTGTTAAGGGTACATGCGCGGCAAAATGGGTGGGGAAAAGTGTAATATTTCAATTCGCTTACTTGTTCATTCATTTCTTAAATCACATAGATATTTCTTCATTTATTAATTCATTTACGCTGCTTTACTTATTAATTCATTTATTTATTCAATTAATTCATATATTTTCTTATTCATTCTCTATTTTATTCGTTCATTTATTTTTTCTCATAAATTAATTAATTAAGTATTTTTGTGTTATTGATTCCTTTATTCGTTTATTTACACATTCATATGATGAAAAATACTTTTAATCATCAAATAGAAAATGTTTTATAACAAAAATATTTCGTTTTTCAATTTGATTCATGGTTTCTCGAGGTGAAAATTTTCCACTTTTTTTTGAAGGTACAAAATAACTGCCGAAAATGAAAAATAACAATTCAACGCAAGTTGTTTTAAAAAACACAGTATTCCATCTTTAAGTACAGTAATTTTCAGAACAAATTTCCAATTTGTTCATTTTGAAGTAGGTAAGTGATCTGAACTACTTCACATTGGCCCTATATTCCTTACTACATAAATAGAGATGTTAGGTAGAGATATTAGTTATTTCAGTAACCTGAAAGTCAATTCATGTCACAACATCCCTTAAGGCGATTATTGATCATTTATTCCTTTTTTGCACATACCAAATTTATGCTCAACAATTTCTGTATTGTAAATTAATGAACTTGTACTCAAATTGCGTAAATTAAACCATTACTTTCGTGTTTGAGTGTGCATAGAAAGAGCATTAGGAAAAGGCTCATTCACTAGTGCTGTTATTCTATAATTTTCTTAATTTATTTTTTAATTTTTTAAATAATATTTAACTGCACCTTTTTCTTTTGTTTTTTTAGTCATTTATATATATTTTTTATTTATTTATTTTTATTTTTAATTTATTTATTTTCTTTTTCAAATTATTTGCTTTTTTAAAAATATTTATTCCTTTATTTACTTTTATTTTATTAATTTATGCTCTTTTTTTTCTTTCCTCTTTTTTATTATTATTTATTTTATTATAATTTTTTTTCATTACCTACATGTAAATATTTCACTTATATTTATATATTTATTAGCCATTTTTTTTCTGTATATACCAAAATTTAATGTTCACCCATGTGGGTTAGTTTGTAAATTTTTACATACGTCATCCCGAAATTTGTTAAATTTAGCATTGTTGAATATGTACAAAGAGATGGCGTATTTAAGAAAACAAAAAGTGCTACTATTCTTTACTGCTCTTTCTTAAGTTTATGTCATTTTAAAACATAATAATTTCAATTATTTTATTTGTTAGACCTTGAGAACTGGACGTTTGACACCATGGGTTATGATTACGTACCTCATTACGCTTTTCAATCTCGGTGCTGCTATATATTTTGCTGTAAAATTCCAGGTACGTTTTAAAATGTATGTGTATTTGTGGCGAGCTTCCTGGTAAAACAGTGAGGCAAAAAAAAAAAAAAAAAAAAAAAAAAAAAAAAACAAGGCTGTTGTTACATTTCACCATAAGGCGGTGTTGTATACCGGAACATACGTCAAAGACCAAATTAAAAAAAAATATCTGTAGCATAATTTTTTTTGCCACTAAGAAGATAAATGGGAATTCACGTCAAGATATCTTGTTTTAATAATGAGACTTGCACACACACACAAAAAAAAAAAAAAAAAAAAAAAAAAAAAAAAAAAAAAAAAAGAAAAAGAAAAAAAAAGAAAAGAAAATAAATTAAAAGGAAAAAAAAAAGAAAAAAAAATTAAAAAAAAATGAAGAAGAAAAAAAATGAAGCTAATATCTTCACTACTAACGTTGTTTGTATCTCAGTATAACAGCTGTACAGTGTACGTATTTCTATGTTCCGATAGTTTGTGAAGCTCGTGACTCGACAGAAAAACGCATAAAATTCAAGACGAAAACACGATACTTTTTTTAATGATGTTTTTACAGGAGTTTGTACATGAATTTATACTAGTAGTTATTGTAACTGCTTCCAAGTGAGCTGTGTGTAAAATTTCGAAGTTTCCATCAACGTTAAGGAACCGAAAGTCCAAGTGCAAAAGTAAGTTTGCTAATTGGAACAAGCTACGCTGTTCTCCATCCATTATAATGTTTAACGCGAAACTAATTAAAAGTGCCAATGCTTCAGTTCAATATTAAAACGATGCTTTCTTTTGTGTAAATAAATTAAAGCTCAGCACACGTTCCTCTTTAAGATCTGATTTAATTAAAATGTGCTTCGTTGGATACTACCTTTAATTACTGAAGTATATCTTTATGTACAGAAGAAGAACATTCTCTTGAATTCAGGGTTTTGTTGAAAAATTGTTATGCATTGGACCTTTTTGGCGGTTCGCTTGTGACGAAGTCTGAATTTAGCAAATTAAAAAACTTTATTTAAATCTTGATTCACGCTTAAATAGTAGAACTTGCAACGATTTTTACATAAGGGCCAAAAGTATATAGGGTTTTTGAAAACAATCTTTTACGAATTTTTCTTTAAAGTGACGTCTCCCAAGTAGCATCAACTCATCGGATTTTGCTCGGCCGATCATCGAACTCCTCGTAAACTGATCCCGTAACTCACGATGACAACGTTCCGATCAGTATCCGAGCACGGTTTTCGATGAGCTACTTTTCATCGGAAAGCGATATCCTTCCGATCAACTTTCCCGATGAAAATAAACCGAGCTATATTCCATCGAAAAACGATATCCTTCCGATCAAGTTTCCCGATGAAATTCCTTGGCACGGGACTGTTCTGCTCGTAAATTGCTCCAAATCTCATCGTATTCTCATCGGATTTTGCTGCTCGGATTCTGCTCGGCCGATGAGACATATTGGATCATCGGCCGATGAGAATTTCATCGGGTTTCGATGAATGGCCGATCATCGGCCGATGAGATGATGCTGCTAGGGTAAATACTTGAAAACAATGTAACCAAATGTGTCGTCGTACAAGCAATGAAGAGAAAGGTAAGGAGTACCTTTATTTGCGAGAAGGAGATAAAAGAAACAATTTTCGTTGTTAGACAAAATAAAGAAAAAATTTTCAAACACTTTTAACGTCATGAATTTTATTCATAAAACTTATCGGAATAATTTGAAGTTTAAAATTGTTATGAATTTATACTTTGTATAAATTTCTTTACTGGGTTGAAAGTAATTTCAACAGGAAAAAAAGCTGTGCACGGAATCTATTACAAGAAGATTAAGAAAATATACTATATAAGCTTTTACTAATAAACATCGACTAATAGATTAATGAATAAGAGAACATCGTAATGTTCGTTTGAACTGGATCTTTCGATTCAATCTTACTTGTGCAAAAACATTAATTGATAGAATATTTTAACTTTTATAAAACATATGTTACTAGAATCAAGCAAGTGTCCATAGTATGACAAAACCCGCCTAGAACCCGCCTCTTGCGTGATCATTTATCAAAATGGAGTTCACCTTTTCAAATTCTTACAGTAGTAAAAGTTCGGTAAAGTAGTTCAGTAAAATATTTATTTATTTTCTTATTTATTGACTATATTATTAATTGACTTTTGTTCTGTTTGTGCTAACATTTTTTTTCTACTTTTTACACTCTTTCATTTAATATGTCGTCGACATACGTCGACAAGTTTTGCATTTGTCGAAATGCGAAGCAGCATTAGAAACATCTTTTGCGTAAAATTAAAGCATGCTGTGCCACTGCTCAATTAACATTTGTTCTGTTTTCCTGGTTTTCAGAAACATTTTTTTCAGTAATTTAGCTTCACTCAGCAATGAAAATCAAATTAATACCTGTCCCAATATATACAGATTTCATTTTTTGCACAAGAGTATGTAGCATTTGATGTGTAATTAAAGCTAATTTGATTGTAAATGATGTGACTCGTAAAGAAAAAAAAAGCAGGAAATGATTAGTTTTAAATGCGTTTTTTTTTCTCTCTTTTAGGATTCTCTTTCAACTACTAGACGTCTTTTTGTAGATCACATTCCGACTAAACCTATGACATATCTTACCTTTCTGTGCTTGTTCTCTGGGGGAGGTATTTGGCTTGTCATAAAGGTAAGTAAAAATACATGTTTTACGAATATAATTTAAAGTTTTACTCAATTGTTAGCTGTTGTGAATGTAAACAATTTTGAAATGCTTGAATAGTTGAACATAATGTACAGTTAATTTAATCGAATATAAATTTAAGTTACATTAGATGAAGTAATGCGAACTGGACCAATAGTTCATACGTAAGCAAAGGTGATGGTAATGTTTCGATATCTGAAATAAAAGACAAAGATAAAGAAAATATAAAACATTTCAGAAACATTTTCAGTGTGCCATTTTGATCTGCACTCTTAGCATTGTTACCATGCAGTCTCAAAAATACGGAAGCAGATAAAATGCACTTAGAGACGGCATATATTTATTTCTCTCCTGTTTCAACGATGCTTTGAAATTTATGAGAAATTAAATACAGGTATTAAAATAAATACTTTTGCGTTAGAATTAAAAGTTTAAAAAAATCTCATTTGTTTACTTTGCAGACAATATAAAAATAATATTTGATACGTTTTGAAGAGCAAAAAACAGCATTAAAAAACCTCATATATGTGAAAGAAATCTCATGAGTAATGAATTTTGTCCCTTACATTTTTGAATCGTTATGCCATAATACTAATGAACCTCGATGATGTCAACTGAAAAGTTAGAATAACATTTTCCCGATAGCTTCAGAGATCAAAGAAATTTCTGGTGTAGTCACAAAAGATAGAATTAATGAAAGTATTATACTGTGCAACAGCATTAAGACCTTTACGAAGAGTTTAGATTTACACATATTTCACTAATCAGGCTAAAAAATATCCTCATTTGAAGTTTTTTCAGCTCCATAAAATTAAAATAACGCAACAAATGCTTTTATGATTATTTAGAAACGTATTCGTTATAATAATTATCGTAACGTTTATATTGTATCTCTTACATAAAAAGTTTATATATTTTCCTGCATTTTATGTCATAAAATTCAAACTCATCACATACACACATGATTATGTAGCTGATATTCATTACAATAACTTAGTCTAACAAAATAATATACACTATGGTAAAAAACATTCTAAATGTAAAAAGTAACCTTTTATACACAAAAAAAAGTTTCAGAGTCGCTACTTAAAACTTTTATGTTCTCGTAATGTTGAAAGAACTAAAATGCTAACAAAATACTGTGATCAACCTATTATTTTACGTGCTGTAATTTTTCACCATAACTTATGCTAAAAATTTAATGTTGTTTTTACAGTACAATACAGCTAATTTCATAGTAATAAACTAAAAATCGCTAATTTTGCAGTAATAAACGGTGAAATTGTTAATTTTACAGTACTAAACTGTAAAATTGCCAATTTTACAGTTTATTACCATGCATTTTACAGTTTTAAACTGGAACCCCTGATGCCAGTATTATACTGTTGTTTTTACAGTATAATACAGTTAAATTTTAAGGCAATAAACTGCAAAATTACTAGTTTTACAGTTTAGTATTGTTCATTTTAGTTTTAAATTGGAACCTTGACTTCCACAATTATACTGTAAAAATAACAGTTCATTTTTCGCAGTGTAGTTTTATAGTTAGAATACTTTTAAATATGATATAACCATATAAATAAACTGAAATTTTTTGAAGAAAAATTAAACGAAAGTTTTAGACGTTATACATGGCAGGGGTGCCCACAGGGGGGGATTATGGCGCAAGTTGCGCCATCAAAATTTTTGGGGGGGATTTTTAAAACTAATATAATATTTATTTAATTCATTAATTTATTTTTTTAATTTAAATTATTTGCTGATTTTTTCAAATAAAAATTATACATTTATTTTTTTACTTAAATTATTTTTTTTATTTCGTTATTATAATTTTTTATTTATTTATTTCCTTTGTGTAATTTTTATTTATTTATTTCCTTTCCGTTGTACCTGGAAGAGAACAAAAGTGATTCTATTTCGCGCATAATTAGCACTTTCAAAAAATTAATAATAAATAAAAAACTAATAATTATAATTTAAAAAAAAAAAAATAATATTTAAAAAAATAAATAAATAATATTTAAAAAAATAAATAAATATTTAAATAAATAAATAATATTAAAAAAATACATTTAATAACAAAGAGGGGTAAAAATGAAAAATAAAAAGCATAAGAGGGTTGTGAAAAATTGGGGGGGGGGGCGATTTGCGCCATTGAGCTTGGGGGGGATAGGCACCCCTGATACATGGTGTTTAAAGAAAACGGTTTTCTTCCTAAATAACAAAAAATGTTTTTTTTTCTTCTTTTTCTAGATATACTTTGCCCACGTAGTTCAGCTTAGAGGAAAAGAAATAGACCACGACTATTCTACAGTGAGTATATGAGTTGAATATGCCTGGATATATATATATATATATATATATATATATATAATCAAAAACACAAAAAGAAATAGTGAAATGGCGAGCCAAGGACTGGCACGTCATCAGGGGGAAGACCAGATCGCCGACATATCCGTACACTTTTGTGTTTTTGTGTCTTCTTGTATTTTTTGGGATTTAATTATTCATATTTTAAATACTTTTAAAAGTATTGTATATTATATGTATATATATAGGTATAATCAAAAACTCAAAAGGAAGTAGTGAAATGGCTAACCAAGGACTGGCACTTCATCAGGCGGAAGACCAGATCGCCGGCAAATCAGTACACTTTTGTGTTTTTGTGTCTTCTTGTTTTTTTTGGGATTTAATTATCCCTATTTCAAACACTTTTAAAAATATTGTATATAATATATATATACAGGGTGTCCACTCCAATCGTGGACCAATAGCTAATTTCTAAACCGTTAGAGATACGCATATAGTTTATTTAGGAAAAAATCTCCAAATTATGAAAGGAATTTTTGGTCTATTCAATGTTTTTCAAAAAATCAAATTTTGAAAGAGTTACGAAATTTAAATTTTTATACAGCCCCCCAGTCCTATCAATCATATTTAGTAAAACATTCTTGACACTGTAACGTTTAAAACTAAAAAAAAATCACTCCTCTACCACAAAAATTGACCGAGTTATGACGTTTTGAAAAATCAAGATTTTGCATTATTTCATGACGTCATCGAGAGATCGCATAAGGGACCGTATGCGAAATCCTTCAAAATCTTGACTTTTCAAAACGTCATAACTCGGTCAATTTTTGTGGTAGAAGAGTGATTTTTTTTTAGTTTTAAACGTTACAGTGTCAAGAATGTTTTACTAAATATGATTGATAGGACTGGGGGGCTGTATAAAAATTTAAATTTCGTAACTCTTTCAAAATTTGATTTTTTGAAAAACATTGAATAGACCCAAAATTCCTTTCGTAATTTGAAGATTTTTTCCTAAATAAACTCTATGCTTATCTCTAACGGTTTAGAAATTAGCTATTAGTCCACGATTGGAGTGGACACCCTGTATATACCTAGAAGGTGAAAATCCTAAAAGCAGACATCTTGTTTAAAAGAATGGGTTTACTGGTTTCTTTACTAGATGCTTTCATTCATATTATGAAACAAGTGAGGTATATGGAAATGAAAAAACACTTGAAGTGTTAAATCTTGCAATGAAAATTAAGCCAAAATTTAAGCTTATGTCAAAGGGAAATTACTGTTTTAGAAAAGCAGTATTATATTTCACATTTTAAAGCTGTTTAGCATCATCTGAGAAGAAACTAATTCAACATGTGGGTTACCTAAAATCATGCCATCACTACTACTAATAATTTGTCATTACTCATTTTTACTGAAAAATGCATACATTATTTAACTTGCCAATATTATCAACAAATTGTAGTCAAATGCGTCACTAAATATGCTTTGCTACAACTCCGCTTCTATTGTTTCAATTGTTTCGGTATGATTGGCCTGTGACGAAATCCTTTGATTACTTTCAGTTTGCCAGCGTATGTTTTCGAACCGTGATAAGACAAGAGTTACTGCCTTTTCATAAGAACCTCACAACCAAGATGAGAATTTGATTAATCCTTCATGGTGAAGGTACTAAAAGTTGTAAATTTTGAGTACAAGGTACAAATTTTGTGATTTGTTAACCCGAAGTAACACTCAAAAGTCCATACAATTTCGGAAAAAAATAAATTACGAATATTAAGTCAGTACAAATACAGTATTATTAGTACTAGAATATATATGCTCATTATTTAATCTTTTTATTCTTTGAAGATACATTTAGGAGAGTAATTATGAAAAGATCCCCTGATAATTGCTATAAAGAAAGTCTAACGAAAAGTTAACGAAATTCTAAGATTTGAAATTTTCCATGTAATCCGTAAATATGATATGATACTCAAGTAGGGTCAGGTGATGTAAAATGGATCAAAAAAGAGGAATTTCACAATCCGGCTTTGACAGCAAAAATATATTGATTCAACTAGTAAATAAACTGTACAGGATATGCTAATGTATATTCCTTATGACATTCAAATTGAAATCTCTATGCAAAAACGAAATATTGATACTGATAAACAAGTTACAAAATGTGTTGTAAATGACTCATTTTATCGCATAGCGTTGGGTAAAATAGGTCACTGGTGGGGTAAAATGAGTCATGCTTTAAAAGACTAATTTCGCGATTTATTGAATAGTAATTTTTACTTTTATTCATTAATGAGAAAACAATTAGTACATAAACATTTCTAAAAAGTAATATTGTCCTCTTGGTTCACTTCAGGGCTAGGAATGTCTAGCACTCTTTACGATGCATCATATATCCAAACATCATCTATCTCCGGAAACAAAATACTTTCACTGTATTTTTAAAGTTCATTGCACGTTATTCTATGTTGTGGGAAAGAATGATTGCAAGAAAATATACTTTTTGGGCATTTTCCACAAATTTTTTCCGCTCTCTAACTTTTAAAGGTCGCTATCAATGCACTTTGATTTAGTCATAAATTTCTTTTAAAGAAAAGGTTTATTTAGTATTTAATTAGTTTTGTACCTGCGTATCAGTTAAAGTGACTTTTTATCTCTTTAGACTGTTTCAGTATGCAATCTTTTCAATGTTGTCGAGCTTGTTAAAGTTTCTTTCTGCACGTGTGTGAAAGAAAGATACCACTCTTCTGGTATCTTTCAAAGTTTCTTCTTTACTTTTGGTTATTGATGTAGGTGAGAGTGTGCTTTTAATAGAAG
Organism: Uloborus plumipes; assembly: GCA_038373865.1. NCBI lineage: Eukaryota > Metazoa > Arthropoda > Arachnida > Araneae > Uloboridae > Uloborus > Uloborus plumipes. The sequence goes on along the minus strand of JAXGGA010002417.1, from coordinate 104,526 downwards.
TTTAAATATGCATAAAAATAAAACACATGCTTGTCTTGGCTTGATCCAGTAACGACGAAACATCTTCACTTGTTGTTGAGATCTTAGATGTTGATGTCGTTCCTTCAACTACATTATTTGAATTCAGCTCTGTGCAATGTTTTTCTGTGATTTGGTTGCCCAGGTTTCTTTCTTTGCGGAAAATAAACCACTTTCGCTTAACCTCCTCTTCTACATGTCGTTTCAAAAAAAAAAAAAAAAAAAAGGCGAGGAATTTACCGTTCTACAATAAGTTTTTGGAAGGATTGAAATGGACGAAAATGCATCAACCAGAATGAACACCCCACGCAGTGGACAAATGCTGCATTTTTTAATCGTTTTCTCTTTGAAAATGTGTGAAAGGGAGTTAGTACTGCCGTTTAATTAAAGGAAAAAGACAGAAAAAAAAAGAAACCATTTGAAAACCTTTTTTTTAAAGAAAATAATAAATTTCATTCTCAAAAGTGAGATGTTGATTGGTATTCATCCACTGATTGGTCCCACAATAATACAGTGGGTCGGCCATTCTGTCTACTAGTCAGAGAAGTCTGACTGTGGACGGGGAGGTACCGGGTTTGAGGCAATGAAGTACTTTCTCTCTCACCTGTCCTTGTCCTTTCTTAGTGTGAATGCGTTGCATGAATGGTTGCCTGCCCTATAAACGGGTTCTTATGTCTTGTTTGCCTGAGCTAAATGAGACCCCCCCCTAATGGTGCTCTGTAAAAAATGGAAGCCATACCCTTTCAGCCTCTAATCGGGTAGCGTTGAAGACTCGGGCTCGAATAACCGTGTGGTTTAAGAACCAATCCAAACAGCCATAATACAGAGGACGCTGGTTAATTGATTCAGTGATTAACTGAATCAACCGCTTTAATGAATCAAATCGTCATAAACAGAAAAAAAAATCCGATCTTATTGAATAGAAACTGTTTAAAACAAACGTGATGATTATTCGAGGGGCTGATGAAAAGTTCCTGACTTTGCCCCTTCTAGCTGAAAATTAAAAAAAAATGTTACTATAAGAAAGCTTGTTATCTTTTAATATTGCTGTAAAAATGTAATTTTCCCACTCTATACTTCAAATTTGAGGTATAAGATAACATGGCTCAAGTGGGTTTCCCGACTGTGCAGTTGAGGAGCGTTATGAAGTCCTTGTTTCTCCTAAGAAATAACAGCCCTGTTTTCATCTAGTGTTTGTGACATTTTAGTGTGAATTTGCTTTGCAGACTTTCTTCGGAGAAGCTAAAACTTCATAACGTTCCTCAACTACACAACGATGAAACTTGTTTGAGACACTGCCATGTTATCTTCTACCTCAAATAAACAGCTTACATTTTTACAGTAATATCACAAAATAACAAGCTTTCTTATGGTAACATTTTTTTTGTTCAATTTTTGACTAGAGGGGGGAGGGGGCAAAGCTAGGAGCTTTTCAGCACTCTCTAATAATAATAATACTGCACTGCAAAAATGAGCTATTGTTTTTACAGTATAATTCTGGAAGTCGGGGTTCCAATTTAAAACTGTAAAATGCACAGTAATAAACTGTAAAACTAGCAATTTTACAGTTTCTTACTGTAAAGTTAGCAATTTTACAGTTTATTGCCTTAAAATTTAGCTGTATTATACTGTAAAAACAACAGTATAATACTGGCAGCAGAGGTTCCAGTTTAAAACTGTAAAATGCACTGTAATAAACTGTAAAATTAGTAATTTTACAGTTTCTTATTGTAAAATTAGCAATTTTACAGTTTAGTACTGCAAAGTTAACAATTTTACAGTTCATTACTGTGAAATTAGCAATTTTTACAATTTATTACTATAAAATTAGCTGTATTATGCTTATTGTACGTAATAGCGGAAATCTACCATTTTATTCTCACTCTCTTTCAGTTGGCGTTTTACATTTTGTCTCACATCAACCGATGTTCTAGCAGAGAAGGCTTGGCTCCTCTCCTACCAGAGAGAGAGGCCCCACCACGTTATTGTCCGAATGGAAATTCTTATTTACCAGCAAATGAGCTTGGATGCAATCGAGATAGCAGTGGATCGACTTGGTCACTCAGCTATGATGCCCTCCGAACTATGAGTGGAGCTGAGCCAGTTGTCGTTACCGACTCGAAAACTGGCCAAAGTATAGTTTGCTCCTCTGTGAATATGACTGGATTGGTTAGGAGAGAAGATCCACCCAGTTATGATAATATAAACGTTAATGGAAATAGTTCATCAGTTCAACGATATTAAAAGCTTGGAACGTTTTTATTTATGAGTTAAACGTTAATGGAAATAGTTCATTAGTTCAACGATATTAAAAGCTTGGAACGTTTTTATTTATGAGTTAAACTTTATTAAAATAGAAGTTAAGTTTCTTATACATTTTAAACTATACTCGTTAATAAGTATACGTTACATTGTTTTATATAGTATATATTTTTAAAAATTTTGCAAATTTCACATCATAATTGCTCGGAGAGAAAAAAGTATCAAAGCATTTTTACATTATTTTAATGAATAAAATATTTTCCATTTAATAAAAAAATGACTTGTTTTTGACTTTCGTTTCTATGTACGTTAAACGTATTTTTATGTAAGTAAAATGTTAATAAAAGTGCAGATTTTTGTTGCTACAAATTTTCAACTGGAAAAGAAAGAAATCCATGATAGTATTTTAACACTGCGCAACAAAAAAGAGCTTTTTTGTCTACATTTTGGTTTTAAATGGTCAACTCTTACTAATTTTGGGTCGATAAAAAAAAATATGTAAATGATTTTGTCTTATTAGCTCTTGTTTTCGGGATACACTAAAGACCACTGGAAGAAAATTCAGAGTAACCACAGTTTGATTTTCAAGTAAATTTAAAAATAAAAAATAAAATTATGTGCAACAAATTTAATTAAATCGGTCCTGTTTTATTGAACACTATTAATTTTTCAGATACCAGCCACTGTTTATATCCTGTTGCTGCGAATACTTCATTTTCAATTATTTCTTGTATTTCAAAGAAGGATCATATCTTGTAATAACCCAGCAATATTTGGCAATCCTAAACTCAGTTCAATGACATATCTGCTTTTCACTGCAGATATAGCTTAGGAAAATATTTCCCAATGCTCATCACTCATAGCTTCACAGTTTTAGGCAAAAAATCTTGGAGGAAGTAGAGAAAACGGCGTTTCAGAGACACATGTTTCATCGATGGTCACATAAATTCTGTAGGATTTATTTGGTAAATACTATTGACCGAAGCAATGTTTACATGTGCGCAAACTACTGCATTAGGATTGAGAATAATGTTAAAACCAACGCCTCTGGGGGAACGCCCCTCCCCTTCACTATTCCACTGTAACCATCCGTATGCATGTCAATATTACCGCACGAATCCACTTTATTTTTAGTCTCAGGCCTAAAAGGAGAGTATACTTCAACTTACAAAAGCCATCTAAATAAATAGAATTTACATTTTTGCTTCCATTTCTTCTGTTATACTTTCCAGAAATATTTCGCAGTGGAATTTCAGCAGTGTTTTCTACAAAAATACTGGAAGAGAAAAACAAAGTCTACCTTTTAAAGAAAAAATATAAAAGATTTTTCGGGTACTACTCTACTACCTTTCTGTAAGCACAGTGCAACTCCCACGAAGAAATATAATTGATCTTTCGGAGATTAAACGAGAAATAACGTGACGAACGTCTTTACCGTTAGAGCATAAATAGTTGTTTTTTGTCTCCTGCGTGCTAGAGGACCCAAAATGTTTCCAGTTTCAAAGTTAATATTGAGGATTCTTTTGAAAAACCGTTTCCCGAAAAGATAAAACTTATTTAACTCCAAAGGATTATTGGAGCATCCGAATTGTTTTAGGACGTTACGGAGCACATCTTTTAAATAATGGGAGCTAAATACATGCACAAGGCCCTGTAAACTTCAGAAGACGTATCACATTCTTCAACGAAAGAGATTTATGAACACTCCTTTTATCCGTGTAGAATATTTTATTTTACTCTTATAGCAGAACAGAAATATAATTAATTAAACTCTGTATTCACCTATATAGGGTTTCAGTGAACAGTTAGACGAATTTTCAATTTCAAAAATTCATAGTGTCGTTAAAATTGCAGCATTTGATACATGACAGTAAGAAACACTTTAGACGTATGGTATACGTAATTATTTTTCAAAAATTACGAGAGCTTATATGGTTCTGTATTAGGTTTTTTTATGAGCGGATTAAAAGAAAACAAAGTGTCCGAATCGAGTGAATAAGCACCCCTATCAATGGACAATTAGAGCATTTTCTAGTTCTTTTCTTTCTGTAAATGTGTAGAAAGAAGTTACTTCTGCCGATTCATGTAAGAAAAATGTTTAAAAATTTATTTTTTCAAATAAATTACGACGCTGTTCATTCACTGGAAGTGTTCATTCACTGGTCGGTTTAACCTATAGTGTTGCAAAACATTTGGGCAAAACTTTTAACCGCTTACTCGTCGCACTTTTTTTCCAAAAACTGATCAAAATTCATCAGGTTTTTTAATTTTTGTTTTTTTATGTTCATAATATTTTAAATATATTAAAATAAAAAACCCTGCATTTTCCTTTGAATTTAGTGGTTTTTTAAAGGTAGGAAATTTTTTTTTATCAACTTACCCAATTTTACTTTAAAGTTTGCTTTCCTCGCGCATCCAAGACATGCTGAAAAGCTTCAATGCAGGCAGTGAGAAAGAAAAAGTAAATTTTGAGTGGAGAAAATTTTTATTTTCTTCAAGTAATGCGCATCGTTGCTGACTAACTAAATTTCAAAATTGGAGACGCAGCCCGTATGAGACACGGGCACGACAAAATTGGCCCGAATATTCTGCCCGTATGAGGAACGGGCACGACGACTAAGCGGTTAAGGGGTGATAGGAAATATATAAACAAACAAGAAAATACATGGTATTTCCGAACTCTTAGGAAGAATTTTAAGGGATAAATAAAAGATATTGCCTATCAAGACAAACAATGTTAAATAAAAACTAAGGGTCCAAAACGACTTAAGAAAGGTGCCATTACAGTTTAGTCCAAAATTTCAAATGTTAATAAAAAACGGAAAAAATGGTCGATTTTTTGCGGTTTTCGCTAAAATAATTTTTACTGTGAGTATTTTCTTGAAAGTTCAAAAATTTCCAATAGAGAGCGCTTTGGCCTTTGGAGGGGAGCTACAAACAAATACTTTCAACGTTGTTTTTTGTATTTCATTAACTAATTTCAAAAGTTTAATTTTAAACTTACATTTTGAACTTAAATTCTGAGCCGTTGGGAGTGCTTAAGTAGCGCAATAATCAGACCAAGGATCATAACGTGGGGTATTCTGTTTTCGAGCTTGTTTTTTCGTGCAAAATAAAATATTAACGTCATCAGTCACAATAATTATGTGAACATAAAATCAGATAAACACATTCGTAAATTGCAAAAAAAAAAAAAAAAAACCTTATACTTTTTTTTTGCAATTTGCGAAAGTGTGTAAACGTGTGCAGTACGGAAGGAAATACTCACATTAAGAATAATTTTAGTGAATACCGCACCAGAATCGACCATTTTTTCCGCTCTATATCATTTTTTCCACTTGAAATTTTGGACCCCATCGCGATATCAACTGCGTTTTTACAATTATTATATTTTAGCGCATTTTGTTCTATCAGCGACGTTTCAAGAATCAGCAATTAGGGCAGTTCAGCGACCCAGAAAAGTCAGACCATTTAGCCGGGGCGACTATATATCAGGATAATCTTACGCTACGTAATTATGGCCAGATTATAAACAAATGTCAGAATATAGTGTTCATAAATAAGTAATCCAACTTTGAAGAACATTTTAAAATTGAATTTGCAAAGTAGATACTACTGTAAAAATATGCAATATTCTTTAAGTATAATTTGTCAGCTTACCTTACACTTTTTTAGAGCATTTTGTTTTACCAGAGACGTTTCAAGAATCAGCTTACGTACGTACAGTATGCCTATGTACCTACATGAATTTTTCGCACGTATTTGAAAGTCAGTATACAAAACTGTTTCTTTTTCTTGATTCTTAGTGCTAGTTTTTTTTAAGTCCCTGATAGCTTTTAAATGTTCATCTGATTCTTTGAAATAGATGGAGGAGAAAAAACACCTAAGGTCACTTATAAAATTAAGTGCATGACTTAAGAGACATTGACAAGGATTTCTTTCCACATTCAGTCATGCTCGTCATAGCTTTCTTCGTCATTAGAATTTAACGCAGTAGAAATAATAGATATTTTGTGCAAGTTTTACTGTTATTAGTAAGATCTACTTAGTGAGTTTTACTGTTATTAGTAATTTTGTAGGAGGATGAATCCTCCTACAAAATTACAAAGTTTTAAGAAAAATTAAAAAAAAAAGACAATAAACTCCTTCAAAATATTTTTAAAAAACTGACCATTTGACCGATAGTCAGGAAAATTAAATGATTTAATAAGCGATGTGATTTAACTGTAGCCGTCCTATTAAGTTAGACGGGAGATTCAAAAACTGACCACATAAGAGTAGAGACCTTATAAGAGGTTACCACACAGTTGGTTCTGACTGCAATATGTTGTATTTCTTTTATAAAATGATCCTATGTTTTTCTCAGGAAAATGATCTTTTACAAGAGGAGAAGCAGAGCTGAAGTTTAAATAAATTTAAATTAACACTTCCTTACTACAAAAGCAGAAGTAATTCGACGAGTCACGAGAAAGAACACTTTCAGTCCGTGTAACAAAAACTTCCTAGAGACTAAAAGCTTTTCTTTAAAGTTTTGATCTCCTTTACGCCGTTTCTTTCTTTTCTAATTACAGAAGGTTAAAAGCAAAGCATTTTCGCTTCTAACATTTCACGTTGTTGAAAGAGATTGTACTGAGTTATGCAAAAAGCGTGCACACATTATTTTCATTTCTTTTGGAGTGAATATGTTCTTTCTCTTGAGGCTTGTTTTACGTTACAATTTTTATGGAATTTGACTCAGAATTTTTTGGAGGAAATCTAACACTCATGCACTCTCATGTAGCTTGTACAAGTACAAAGTTTTGAAGTTTATTGTCACATTTTTTGCATAACATACCAGAGGATAAATGAGCAATTTCTTTTTAGAAAATGAGACAAATCCATTAAAAAAATGTAGATACTGTTAAACGTAGAGAACATTTTGTGTGATCTTTTTATCTGTGAACAATTCATAATAAAAAATGCAGAATCCCAATATTATGAAGATGGAAGTTTTAGCTCTTAACCAGCACGTAATTTAATTTGAAAGTAGTGCCTCGTTTATATTGGGGTGAAGTTATTTAAACGTACTCTAAAATTTAGCTCTTGTTGCTAGCTGTATGGTGCAGCAAATGTGAGGGTTCTTGTAGTTAATTCAAAATTAAATATTCGCATAAAATAAGTGATTAACGAAAATGCATAATTTCAATGCGATTCTTTTTATATGAATTGTTTCTTGTTATATGTTTGCAACTACACTATCAAAAAAGTTCTTTGTTTATATTTTGAAAAATTAAATAAATAAATACTCATCCTAATTTGAAAAAAGAAATGTTTTTATTCTTATAGACCAGTTCAACTAATACTATCCATTTAAATTAACGATAACAATAGCATACAAATTTTGAAGAACAGTCCACTTAATAATGACAAAACCATTACTAATTTAGCCTACAGTATAACCCCTATTGGATTACTAACTAGTATATAATACCACAAAATACAAAAAAGGGTCTATAATTACTTACAAATATTTCAAAATTTATTTAGTATGATTCAAACCCCCAAAAAGTTACTTAAAAACAAAAAATGGACTTGCCCACTTTCAAGAATAATTTTCTCAAATAAATGTGGAAGTGTAAACATGTTTAACTGAGAGACCACCAAATGCCTCGAGATAGTTCAATTTTGGATGCGATCAGTTTGCACCCAAGAGTTTTCCCTTTTAATGGCATTTTACCGCCAGTCAATTTATCTCATTTCGATGTTTCTGAGAATGAGATAAAACACCTGAATTGAAGTTAGTTGCTATGATATACGATAACGCTTTTAAATTATCAGGAAGATAAGTGCGTTCTGAAACCTAAACCGAAGCATTTTATTTTTATTTTTATTTTATTCAACCGCTGAGTTAGGACTCTTATACCTTAAAGAGGAAATAACCACTTGTTCCGACACTGAGTTTCTGATTAATAATTGTAAAGTTTTAAAAATGTGTTGTACAGCATATGTAGCTACTATTGTTGCTGGAGTCATTAGTATTGTAAGTACAATTTATGCATACTGAAAACAAATGCTCATTGCTCAATGCTCTTTTTTCGTATTTTTTTTAATTGACCGAGCCTAAAGTTTATGAAAATCAGACATTTATCATGTGTACGAAATATTTTATTAAAAAGTGTATTTTAATACTTGAAGTAAATTTTTTCTGAAAACGGTTCTGATTATTCCAACATGTGACAGTTGAGTAAAATAAGTTAACTTGTCAGATTCGTATGTATTATTAACGGCAGGATTATTTTAATTTTAAAAACAATTTGGAAATGTTTGAAAGAAGCAAGTCTGAATTGAAAAAAAAAAAAAACTTAAAACTACTCTAAAACTAAATTTCTTATATTTTATGCATTTATTTATTTTTTGCCTACCTTTTGCGTTACTACATCTAAGCAAGCAAGAGAACAGAAGACATTTTAAGTAGCGGACCTGTATGGCGTTAGGTTACAGTTCGTGGGGGACCTATTGACAACTTAACTTCAAATAAAACTGTTTCCCAAAACCGAATTAATTTATTTTCCTTTGCATTTTAATTTATTTTCCTTGCATTTAATTAAACAAAGCTTTATGAGGTAGGTCATGCTTTCACCATTCGCTACCCTACTTCCCTTATCTTTGATAACAAAATTTGTAAAACGTTAATCGTTATGTTCCATGTGTAGAAACGTTTTTATATCACTCAAGTTGTTTCATGCTTTTCTTTCTATGTTCTCAAAGGTAAGCTTTTTTTATGAATTTTTAAGTGTTTTGATAAAAGATATATTATTTTTTTAAGTGAAAAACTGTATTTTGTTCTCAAGTATTTCCATGCCTTTAGGCCACTTTTGGTGATTTTCTCCTGAATAAACGACAATTAAAAAATAAAAAAAAGATAAACCAATGGTAGTAGCAATTGCCGTCTGCTTGACGCCAATTCGATCTTGTTCAAAGCCAAACGTGCTATTGACGTCGCTAAATGGCTCGTTTTTGTTTTTGTTTTCATCTAGTCTATTTTTTCGATGAACTCAGTATTAAGCTTAAAAATAAATGTGACCAATCAAGAAAATGGGTAGATAATTCTGTCTTATGTATTACATACCGTTTATTGCACTTAATGAGAAACCCATTTTGCGTGGAATTACAGGAAAAGTAGTAGACCATTGCTGCGTTTGGAAGCTGATTTTTTCCTTCGGTCTTTCCTATGTATGGCGTGAGTTTTACAACTCTCACACACAAAATGTTTATTGCCATTAAAATAAAATGAAATATTGTTTTCAAGACGGCTAGTATTCACGAAAATCTTTAAAAAAAATCCATAAAAATATAAGTGGAAAAACGTGAAACGGAGCATGAGCGATACAAATAATCTTTGTCATGTGGAATAGAATTGTAAATAAGTTACAAACTTTGCTAAAAAGTGTGAATGAATAAGAGAAATGGTTTATTTTTTTATTTTCTTCAGACAGGAGTTCAACGAATTAAAGAAAATTCGTAAATAATTTAGGCTCTTTTTTGACAATTTCCATTACAATTTAGGGAGTCTATGTGCCTCTCTAGTCTTTAAACCCCTAACTATATCAGTACAAAATAATACTGCATAGTAATGTACAGCATAACCAAAATATGAACAAAATATGCGAGATATATTTTGAAGTAGCAGTATTTCCCTTTTTTTACGTTACAAATTAAGAAATTTCTATTTTTTCTAAGATCTTTCGCAGATTTAGCTCTGGAATATATAAGAATCATTCTTCAAAAGCTAAGGAGCTTAATATTCCAGTTTTGCTGGTTGAAACCTAGCAAAGTCTGCTTATTGTTATTATTATTATTATTATTATTGTGTTATTTATTTATTTTTTTGGCACATGAATTTAAATTAAGAATGAATCGTATAGACGAGCAGTTAACGACGTGTTTGATTTTTAACTTTATAAAGCATTTTAAGGCACTACACGCAACTAAAAAGAATAAATTATGTTTTTTTAAGGGGGAAGAAATGTTTTTAATATAATCACAGGTGGTACCAAACGGTACCGCTAGGCATTGCCAGGTTAATGTTATTTTCCATTTTATTTACTATGTTATAAGCAACAATTTAGTTTCTTTATGTATGAAACATACTTTTATCCCTGTTTTTTATGATTTTTTGTGCTTTAATTTTTTCCCTTTCTTTGTTTTTTTCCATTTTTTTGCTCAGATCAATGAATGAAAAATTTGTAGTTTTTTATACTATTTCCTTTTCAACGTGACAAGTGAAATACTAAATCCTTTTATGCCACAGCATAGCTTTTCCGAAAGACAAATTTTAAACAAAATTTTCTCATATCTAAAATTTTTGTATTGAAGTTTTCTACCTTCTAGCTCCGAAAAACGTGCTTAGTTTTCATTTTTTTGTTTTAATCAAAAAAAAAAAAATCACATTGTGACAGTATTCGACAAAGATATAGTAATCAAAATAACCAAATCTTAAGCATTTGTAAATCCATTTTTGATATCGCGTTTCTTTTTAAAGCCACTTATCCAGAACATAGGATAGATGCTCTAGTTAGGGCCACTTCTAGAGAAGCTTTGAAAAAGAAAATTTATAGTAAATGACTGACTGCAGTGTATTTATTCATGCAAATATCATTATTTACTGCATTCACTTGGCTCTATAACCATTTTGAAATATTGGGACAGAACATTTTTGATTTTGTGTTAAAATTACCAAATATTTTTTCCCAATTTGTACCAGTTATGGCCACCTCTGCACCAGTTTTGGCCGCATTCATGTACCAGTTATGGCCACATCAATATGATGTCTTTAAAAATATGTTTAGAAACTCAAGAAAAAAATTTAAGTACTATAATGTAATGTAATGAAATGATTTTGTATGGGTAAATATAATCTATCCCTCAACTCATCCCGGATAGTATTCATATTTCGTCCCGCCACACTTCACTCGCCCCGACCCATAAACCTACCATAATGTACCTGTACCTCTGTAGCTACTCGGCCAGAGTAGTAAGCCTAATACTTTGACGTTCTCGATTTTTTGCAGCTTGCTTGCTTTTCTGTTTGCTAGATCTGAGTTCTGCGACTACTTTGCCTTGCAAGCTGCGCGTCATTACCTACCATGTACCGTTGGCCCCATACCAGCTTATGTGTCTTCCGCATTACAAGATGTAACCAGGCCGATCCCTCGGCTTCATTACCCCTTGGAGCGACACCTCGGTAATCCAGGACCCCTTCTCCAAAACGTTCACGCCTATTCCACCAGTTACCCCGGGTTACTCAGAATCCCGTTCAGTTGTTTCACAAAAACGTCCGTACAGGTACTCGCCCCTTGACACGTTGTTCTGCTAGGCAATGTATCCTGAGTCATAGCGATGTTACAGGCCACATTTTAAGCTTATTTTTATTAAAAATCATAATCTTTGTTTTCAAACTACTGAATTGATTTGGAGAATAAAATCCTTCTAGTTTAACCTGGATGTCTTACCGTGCGCATTATACAAAATGATATGCCTGGGATGTGAGAGGTGGCTTTTTTGAATATTGTGGCATTCGTGACAGCCCTGACATTATCCTCTTAGTCCTCCGCTACCACCACTGTGGCATACCCGTCAAATGCACAACAGGATTACCCTACCGTTATAGGTAAAGACACGATGATCGCTCGTCGCCCAAAACCCCTACTTCCAACCCCTCGTGGACTCCTGATTACGTGTTCATTGTAATCACAGTATTCCCGCCCCACCCATCCTGTTCAATAAGTGAAACCAAATTCCCTGCAACGCGGATTGTTTCCCCCTGGACTTGACATAGGGTGCCCCACCCCCCGGCAAACGTATTTACTGACCCCACCGATTAAAATATAACACTTCAGAATTTCGGAGTCAAATCAATTGTTAGCCAATGTGATGCTGTTCGGAGCGCCTGACACCGTTCATCGTTAGGGCCATTTGTGTCGACCCCACTACCACACTTCAGTTCCCAAAGGTTGTCCGCGACCATGGTACGAATGACCGACTCGAAACTATCACGGGGCTCTTAAACATGTGCCCCACTTGTCACTCGGCCCTCAGTGCTCCAGTTCCGGCCACCCGACTAATTAACCAGTGACCCCCATCCCCCACTCTCTACTGCCCTATAATCACTCGATAGACCGACCCGGCTCCTCCATACCTCACCTTAATAAAGCCACCATGCCTCCATCAGCCCCAAGCAACACATCTACTCTGACCTATCGCCATAAGACCTGTCGACGTGTGTCCCGGAGTCGGAAATACCTTGTTCATTACACCAACCACATCTTACCAGAATCATGAACCACAAGAACACATATCTAGGTTCCATATGTATTTTCCTTGGAAGTCACATGTATCTAATAAAATGAATCAATTCGAGGATTGCATAGTAACTAAATAAGGGTTTGTTTTATGATGTAAATTGTACCGTTATAGTTATACATTATGTTAGTAAAAGTATGTCCTAGGCATTATTTCGTCCCAAGGGTTCGCTATCCTGGATGTCCCATTGACAGCGCAGTTGCCTACACTGGCTGCAGTGGCCATGTGACCTGAATGCCATTCTTTCCCTCATAAAACCTTGCCACAATTTTTATGGTCCAAGTATATCACATGGCTAGAAAGATTCTTGTCAATCTAATATGTGCTAGGCACAGGGTTTTTAGACCCCATTGTCCACCCAAACACCTTTAGCTTAAACCACACTACCAGTATTTGCGTTTCCAGAAGTGAAGCAGTTTTTCTGAGAGAAATATACATGCAATTAATTCATTTACACTTGCATTGAAACACTTAATGAACAAAAAAATACTGCTTAAAATATTTCATCAAAACAGTTGACTAGGCGTGAGAGGGAAAATATTATTCAACCACTGTCACTATACTTTGAAAAATAAAAACTGTCGTTTTCGCATTTTTGCTTCTATGAGTTGCTAAAATATACCTCAGTTGCTTTGTCTTACATTAGTAATCTACACGAGGAAAATTGTAACTGAAAATCAACACCGTTAAAATGAAAATTTCAAAATATTTCACACACGTATTTTGGCGACACAAAGAATTTCTTTTCAGTGGAAAAGCTTTTGTGAGATTCTAAATACTAAGCAATTTTTTTCTCACTGATAAACTGGACTCTCGTGACCTCGAAACGTATGTATGACACATTATTCGTAATTTGTACTTTAATAGACTTTATTTTCTCATCAAATATTTTCTCACAAATGCAATCATTTTTTTAAACGACTGTATTCTTTGCTAAAACACAATTTTGAAAGCTTATCATTCACTCGCGCTCCCTAGACTAGACCTAGCGCGTATCACCCAGCGTCTAGTATGTGTTCGCTGTACTATTCTCGCGCGTCTTGTGTGTTCCCTCTTTGTCTTTTACGATGTTTACCTTTTCAACTTATTATGAACAAATTTAAACGAAATATACACACACAGGGTACTACACCTATGCACGCACGACACAAATTATATATGAAATATTAGTCACCCACGACTACACATACTATCCCAGCGGTGTCCCCTTTTCTGCTAATTCCGTTGGAGCTCACATCTAGTCCCGAATCGCAACATACTACAACCAATTTAGAGATACGCATGATAGTTCATTTAGGAGAAAAATCTCCAAATTGACGAAAGGAATTTTGGGTCTATTCAATGTTTTTCAAAAAATCAAATTTTGAAAGAGTTACGAAATTTAAATTTTTATACAGCCCCCCAGTCCTATCAATCATATTTAGTAAAACATTCTTGACACTGTAACGTTTAAAACTAAAAAAAAATCACTCTTCTACCACAAAAATTGACCGAGTTATGACGTTTTGAAAAATCAAGATTTTGCATTATTTCATGACGTCATCGAGAGATCACTAAGGGACCGTATGCGAAATCCTTCAAAATCTTGATTTTTCAAAACGTCATAACTCGGTCAATTTTTTATGGTAGAACAGTGATTTTTTTTAGTTTTAAACGTTACAGTGTCAAGAATGTTTTACTAAATATGATTGATAGGACTGGGGGGCTGTATAAAAATTTAAATTTCGTAACTCTTTCAAATTTGATTTTTTGAAAAACATTGTGAATGAGACCCCAAAATTCCTTTCGTAATTTGGAGATGTATGTTGTTCCGAAATGTACTATCATTGCGTAATCTACTAGACGGTTTAGAAATTAGGGCTAATTGGTCCACGTTAGGTGTAGACACGCCTGTATATAGAATATATATCATATATATATGATATACTAGTATTATATAATAGATACTATTTATTTACTATAGATATATATTATATATATATGTGTATATATATACATATCACTAGACTATCACACTACTATACTATCTCACACTACGCATGACCCGGGCCTCGCGTTCCGTCAATGTGGCTAAGGCAGATGGCCCGTTACCACATTTATCGCCTCAACAGTAAAGCCATCGCAACGAATAACCTTTATTACCGGTATCAGATCGCTCAAACCCCTTACTATAAACTCTGGAAATTTGAGGTCTTACCCCCGACATACACCCAATCGAGGCCAAAATGTGTTCCTCAGTTTGCCTAGAACCGCAATAATCACACACATAAAAATGTTAGCATTTTAGTACTTAGAAATATTATATTCAAGCTTGTAACAACTGAGTTAACTAAAAGTTTGCTAATTGCTATTGTAACATTTTATTTTTTAATGTAACATTTTATTTTTTAATAATGTAGGTAGGGTAGATAATTAACCAATATTATTTGTTATTTTTTGAATTATAAGCATTTTTAATTTCAGTTTAACTAACACTAATTGGTGCACAATATTCTTTGTTAATCTGTCTCTTGTAAACAAAAATAGATTGGACTGTTTTCCCACATGGAAGCAAGCGACCTATAGTTGCCCATGGGAAAAACATAGATTTTCCAAATCTAAACCGCAAATTGACATTGTTTGTCCTTGGGACATTAATGGACATGGCGAAAGCTAAACAAATGGGAAATTGTTGCCTTTTGAAGGGTATTGAACAGGGACGTCATTTCAAGTTTTTCCAGGGGGGGGGGGGGCAAAGGGTCCAAACACAATGCAATTTCACCGGAAAACATCAAAAACCACGCCCACTTATATGTAAATACATTGATTTCTCAAAGCCAGGGGGGGATTGACCCCCCCCCCCCCCCAAAAAGACGGGCCTGGTATTGAAGATTCTGACGGTGTCATTGGGATACGTGGCAACAGAACTACTTCATCTTTAAACTTGCCAGTCAAAATGATTGCCTCAATAATGTTCCCGGTGATTTTTTTGATAACTAAACACGTACCATTGCATAATCTCGGTGGATTTAAAGTACGTAGAAGAACTATGGGTAAACCAATTTTTAACCGCAGATTACGTGGTGGCATTCCGGGCATGTTAAAAGAATTTTAGCCAAGAATACAGAAAAGCTGGTAGCTAAACAGACAATTTGCAATAAAAAATATTTGCGGTGCTAAATTGAGATAAAAACTATCCTATCATTTAAGTTGGACCAAACTGAAACTGCATGCAAAATTTGGTTAAAATCGGTTCAGTAGCTGAGGAGTCCATTGGACACAAACACAGGGACACGTAATTTTTATATATTAAGATAAGAAAGATTATTGCCTGTTCACTGCGCTCCAGAAGCTGCCAGAACGTGTGCTTTATGTCGCTCAGCCATGGTGGTGTCAAGAAAGGCTTAGTAAAAAGGCTTAGCCAAGAACACAGAAAAGCTGGTAGCTAAATACATAATTTGCAATAAAAAATATTTGCGGTCCTAAATTGAGATAAAAACTATCCTATCATTTAAGTTGGACCAAACTGAAACTGCGTGCAAAATTTGGTTAAAATCGGTTCAGTAGCTGAGGAGTCCATTGGCCACAAACACAGGGACACGTAATTTTTATAGTATTAAGATATATAAATATATATATATATATAATATATATATATATATATATTTTATAAGATATATATATATATATTATAGACTAGTATTTTCAGCAAACAAGTATTTAATTGTTGTCTTAATTAGATACTGGCATTTTTCTACAAACATTTAAATACCTAGAACTATAAAGTAAAGCTTTAGTACTAGTTATTCTGTAATATCTAATACAAAATGTGTATACACAAATATTTTTTAGTACGAATTGTACTTAAATATATCGTTTTTTTTTGCAAAATGTTTAAAAGCAGGATATAGACACGTTAATTTCATGTTTTACCCGTTTTCCATTTTATAAGATGATAAAATAAAGAGACATTATATTTTTATTCTTATTGATTAAGAAACGATTGCAAATTTCAGTTTAAACTTCGCGCCAACGATTCCGATTACATCTATCTCTCAGAGCAGTCAGATTTTATCTTGCACTACCTTTTGTAAACAATGAAATGAAACAGTTTTGCGATACGCATGGTCTCAATAATTTTATTTCTGAACGCCGTCATATTACTTACATCGTTCACCTAAATGATTCTGTAAAATAATAGTAATAAATATAGGAACTTTTTTCTTCAGTAGTCACCTTTTTTTTAAAGAACTCCTGAGGAACGAAATAAATATATGGGGAAAAAATGCAAAATGAATGAATAAAAACTTTTTTTAAAAATTTCATTTAATTATATACTGAATTCAAAGCATAAATTACAAAAGCTAAATGTTATCTACTTAATATTATATGGTTTTAGGTACTCTTTAAGAAGCAGCTGGAACAAGTAGTACTACTGTTCAGCTGATGTAACGTAGTAGGGGAATGTGGGCAAAGTGAAATAGCGGGGCAAAGTGAAATGGTAAAGTATTTTTACAGTTGCAGCGTTACCTATCTAGCAGTATTTTAACTAAGTTCCTGGACATATAGTTGATTCCTGTCAAAAAATAAGTAGCTCCAAAGATCAACAAAAAATGTATACAAGGTATTCTCAAAATTTGATACCTTTATCGTAATATTCGTAGTTTTTCAGAAACATTTCTCGTTATTACGAAATAACAAAATTTTTATAATTACCATTTAAACTATTAATTGAGATCTACTGATGTCCAGTGCTGTCCTTATTTAGTTTATATTAGGCTTTTTTGGTTTTAAATGCTCAATGTAATATGTCAACTGCACGCTGGCAAAGTAAATGGGGCAAAGTGAAATGGATCATTTCTTTTACTTATTTAATCATTTATTAAATCACGTTCATATTTCTTCATTTATTCATTCATTTATATTCCTTTACTTAATTATTTACTTATTTACTCCTTCATTGACTCATTTTCTTATTTATTCTTTATTTTATTCACTCATTTATTTTTTCTCACATATGGGTCATTCAATGTCAAGTGTCCCAAATTTCGAGAAAATCCCCACTCGACCCCCTCAGATTTTGATAAAAATTTTTTTGGATATACATATAAGACTTGCATGAAGCCATTCCAAATTATAGCTCCATAAACTTTATGGTTCAGCCAATAAAAATTATTTTGTAAAGGCCTCTTTTTCGTGTCTTGAAAAAAAATGACCAAATCGTCAAGTTAGTGCTTTTATTGCTCGTGACCTAAGACTATTATCAGACTCAAATTGGGTGATGCTGATCACTGTTTAGGGTAGAATAGCCTACTTGCGTAAAAAAAGCTGAATGCACTATAGATTTTTTGCAATTTGCTGCCAAAAATGGTAAAAAGTCGTATTTTGGCAAATTTTGACCATATGTTATCAGCTTATATCTGCTGAGAGAATGACTTTCTGAAGCTAATTTTTTCCTCGTTTGTTGCCTGATAGTTCGTCCGAAAGGTGTGCAAGTGGCATCTTGATAGCTCAAATAATTGCTGAATTATGTGAGTTGAAATTCCAGTCAAAAAATTTTTTTTCTCAATTTTGTCTCAATTTCAAAGGGCAATATCTCAAAAGGGTCATCTTGAATTTCAATTTTCTTTACATCATTGGAAAGAACACATTTTTCTTAAATAAAAAATGTTGTTTTTATTTTTGAGACAAACCAGTTTCAAGGGGATATTGCAGATCAAAAATGTGTACATCAGTCCGCGTGAAATCAAAGAAAAAAAGACATATACATTAAAAGTTCATGTCAATTTGCTGTAATAAAATTTAAAGGAGCAATTGTATTTATGCTGTGATGAAAAAAACCTTTTTTTAGACATTTTTGAGCTTTAGTTTTTTTGTGCGTATTCGTAAAAACTCAAGATATGGCGAAAAATAAAGTTTCGTTTAAACAAAAAGAATTATTTTTTTTTATCGCTGATATAAGAGCTTGAGTGTTTTCTAGGAGTTATCTTAAAACTCTTAGAACAAAATTTCGGATGATATGTCACTTAGCAAGGTGTAATTAATATTTTAAGGTCAGAAAAAGCATTGTTTTCTGTTTCAAAAAATAAAAAATAAAAATTATTAACAAATGAGAAAAATAAATAAATAAAACAATTAATATGGTGTGTATGTGATAAAAAATATGTATAATGGGACTGCAAAGCCATTATTCTAAAATGCAATCACGAAAGTTTTTGATAGAGTTGAATATTGCAATTATTTCCGCCATGTAAATAATAACAATAGTAATTGAAAATGTGATAAGTAGTAATTGAAAGTACATTCTTTATACTGCAGAGGATAAGTCTAGATATTCAGTCAATGATTGCAATATGCCCATAAAGAAAAATGATGAAAAATGGGAAAAAGCTTTTTATGACCTTGAAGTATTAACGACCTATAACCTTGCCAAGTGACATATCATCCGAAATTCAGTTTCAAGAGCTTTTAAATAACACATAGGAAAAAGACTTAAGCTGCGATAAAAAGATAATTCTTTTTGTTAAAAACGAAACTTTATTTTTTGCCATTTCTTGAGTTTTTACGGATGCGCACAAAAAAACTAAAGTTCAAAACTGTCTAAAAAAAGGGTTTTTTCATCAGAGCATAAGTACAATAGCTCCTTTAAATTTTATTACAGCAAATTGACATGAACTTTTAAGGTCTATGTCTTTTTTTCTTTGATTTCACGTGGAATGACGTACATATTTTTGATCTGCAATATCCCCTTGAAACTAGTTTGTCTCAAAAATAAAAACAACGGTTTTTAGTCAAGAAAAGTGTTCTTTCCAATGATGTAAAGAAAATAGAAATTCAAGATGCCCCTTTCGAGATATTTTTGAAATTGAGCATTTGAAACACCCTTTGAAATTGAGACAAAATCGAGAAAAAAAAATTTTCACCGGAATTTCAACTCGCATAATTCAGCAATTATTTGAGCTATCAAGATGCCACTTGCACACCTTTCGGACAAACTATCAGGCTACAAACGAGGTAAGAATTAGCTTCAGAAAGTCATTTTCTCAGAAGATATAAGCTGATAACGTATGGTCAAAATTTGCCAAAATACGACTTTTTACCAACTTTGGCAGCAAATTGCAAAATATCTACAGTGCATTGAGCTTTTCTTACACAAGTAGGCTATTCTACCCTGACCAGTGATCAGAACCACCAAATTT
The DNA here is from genome assembly GCA_038373865.1 of Uloborus plumipes. Taxonomy (NCBI): domain Eukaryota; kingdom Metazoa; phylum Arthropoda; class Arachnida; order Araneae; family Uloboridae; genus Uloborus; species Uloborus plumipes. The sequence continues at coordinate 84,727 of JAXGGA010002417.1, read as the reverse complement.
GAGCCTGTTAATCGTCTTAGGTCGCCAGCAATAAAAGCACAAACTTGAGGATTTGGTGATTTTTTCACGACACGGAAAAGAGGCCTTTACAAGATAATTTATATTGGCTGAACCATTGGGCTTATGGAGATATAATTTGGTATGGCTTCATGCAAGTCTTATTTGTACATCCAAAAAAATTTTCATCAAAATCGGATGGGGTCGAGTGGGGACGCCTCGTACACTTCACATGGAATGATCCATATTAATCATTTCATTTATTCATTTATTTACTTATTCGTTTATTTTTCATTATTAATTTTTTTCCTTTATTTTCATTCTTTTGCTGAAAACTACGGTTAATCGTCTAATAGAAAATTTTTCATAACACAAATATTTTGTCTTTCACTTTGCCCCATGATTTTTTGAGGCGAAGAATTTCCATTTTTTTGTAAGTACAAAATAACTGCCAAAGATGAAAAATAATGTTTCAGTGACAGTTGTATTACAAAATACATTATTCCATTTTTATGTACAGTAATTTTTAGAACACATTTCTCACATTTGTTACTTTTGAAGCAGGTAAGTTAATTTAACTATTTCACTTTGCCCCACATTCCCCAACTATCTTAAAAGTCTAAAAACTGATCATCAAGGCCATTTACAAGTTCAAGGAAAAGTGAACATTTTGTTTGCACGTGACAGCTCATATAACTCATTGAAAATGATAATTTTACAGGTGATTAAAACATTCTTTTCTTAGCAAATCACAAACATATGTACATTTTTTGAACAAAAACTTTCGTTCATCACTCTTAAAAATTATTACTTTTTAATAACAAACATGTCACGTGCAGGACAGCATGGAGGCTTTTTCGTAGAATAGCTCATTTGGAGATAATTACAGATTCGTCTGGAAAGTCCAACAAAATAAAAGATTTTCCCCTTTTATTTATGGAAGCTCTACAGAAAAAACTTGAAATAATAGTTATTAATAATTATTTTCCAGTTTCAAAGTTTTGCGAACCTTTCCTGGAACATACCTATCTTAGTAAGCCTTGGATGGAATGAAACACGTATGAATTCAGTGGTAGCTTTCAATGCATTACAAATGGAAAATCCTTTTGGTAAGTTGAATTAGTATTTCCCACGACTCCGTTATTTAAGAACGATTATAAACAAACAATAAAATCCTTGTCAAAGCGGGATAATCAATTGGGATAGCGGTGCTACATAGAAATAAAAAACGTAGGCAGTCCATTTGTTAAAGAGGAATACTGTACAACATACACTCATGTTCAAAAGTTAAGTATAATTCATAATGATGTGAATATTTAAAAAAATTAGGGTCAGAATGGCGGGAAATGTGAGCTGTGAGAGAAAAACAGTTGAAGGGGCAAGTGAATAAAAATGATATATAACAAATTTGGAAAAACTTACTTTTTACCATGGATGAAGGTGATAAGGTAATAATTTTTTTTTGAAAGCTTTTTCTAGAAATTTAAAAAAGTGTTACATATCACCTTTATCCACTTGCTCCTTCAGTTACACCTATAGAAAACAATGCAAAAGCATGGTATTATTCACCTTTGTTAGCCACAGAAAAAGTTTGAAAGAAAAAATGGACTGTTTTATACTAGTCTGGACGATTTACTTCGATTTAGGTTCAAAGTTCATGCACTTACGTAAAACCAAGTATTTCATTTTAGTTCTCTTAAACAATGAAAATGTCTTTCTAAAGAATCATGCTTTAAAACGTATATCTTTTCTTAAATAAAAACGGGCAGTTATAGGAATTTAAGTGCAATTATTCAAAATAAAAAAATAACAAATATTTAATCACGGCTGCTGACACAATTGTAGCAATGAAGTAATGAATGCCTACAGAATAAATTATTGTCCTAAAACATGTATTTATGAACTTTCAAAGATTTCATTTGAAAATTCAATTTTCTTGAATTATTATTATGCATACTTTTTTAGTAATTGTTTTTTTTTTTTTTTTTTTGAGTTCATAGCATTTTATTCTTTTTGTGGGTGAATTTGTAAATATTCTGAAACGTTGCAAAAGCTTTTATTATTGTTGAATGTAGTTTAAAGCTAAGTTCAGAAGACAGAATCGTTATGATAAGGGGAATGGGGCAATGTCTGAAGAAAAGAAATTAAAAAGAAGAAAGGAATAGAATTAAAAAAAGTTCAAAAATGTTAGAATAAAAATAAGCTTAGATCCAACAAGCCATGAAGGAAAATGATGGATAGGAAACAAAACAAACAGAAGGAAAAACAAGAAAGGGGAAGTCAATTTCTCAATTTTCTGACACAGTAAGAAGAAAAATTCAAAAAGATTGAAGAGAAAGAGTAAAAAACTCAGGGAATCGAACAAACATAAAAATAAAATTGATGGCATTTTAAAGACAGGTGCACCTTCTATAACTTTAGAGTCAATGCTAGGATTATGGCTTAGTTAGTAGATAAGAATATGTTTTTGCTTTAATGCGTTGCCTTTTATTCGTTTTCATCATAAACTCCTTCGATTACGCACTTTTTTGCCTCAAAAAGACATCACATACGATTGCTCCTTGATTCTACTTCAGAATGTCTAAAAATAAGAAATACCTTTTGATTCTACTTGATACCATACTAATATATGTTGCGCCTGATTTAAATGAATGTTTAAATATTAAAAAAGGAGGGTGGGTCAAACCTTCCCTATGGTATAACCTTCATAGTTTATCCTAGCCTATCATACGAGAGTTTTTAAATTTTCTAGTACCAGAACACCACTGAGAAAAATATGTCCTCATAAGGAAGCAATCCGAAAGTTTTTCAGGGCTAATGAATGTCTCTAAGCAGACAGTGAAAGGATTTTGATGTCTCATAACTTTAACTACTTAATGGATTTCTTTAAAGCAACGCAAAAGCTCTAAATTATGTATCGAGAAAAGAGTTTTCTTCAGGTTGCAGTTATTCTTCTGAATTTATTTGCTATTATTTGATCCTATTGCTTTTTGTTCAATTTCCCTTTTTTGATCTTTACATGCTAAAACTTGCATTTAAATTTTTTATGAGCATTGAGTTGAATATCTCCAGATTGAAAAACACTTCAATAACTTTCATTGATGTGATTTTTTTAACAAAACTTTTCCTTTTTTCAGTTTTACTAACTTATTTATATATTTATTTTCAGGAATCTTCGGAATTACAATGATTTTGGCATTTTTGAATTTACTATTGCTCGTCTTTTCTTGTCTGATGCTTAAAGCAAATGCGGTAAATTATAAGGAAGCATTCATACTTAAACAAAGCTTTTCTATTTATATCTCTATTTTCAAAATATTATGCCCACATTATATGCTATATGGTTTTCATAAAACTTTGCTTAACGTTTTAGAATCTAAGAACTGGCTGGATCGGGGCGTGGTGCATAGTTATATTGATACGAGCATTTTTTGAGTCAGTTATTGGATCATATTATTTTTACAAATATTGTGTAAGTGACTATTGCTAATTTCTTTTTAACTTTTTTTTTCTTTTGAACATTTATTTTTACTTATTATTTAATTTTCGAAGCTAATAACTGCAAAGCGATTCGTACATCAGTTAGTTTCAGTTTTATTGTATCTACTACTATTTTATTATATATTTTTTAAGGTTTTATAAAAAAATTTTGAACTAGTGAGTTATTCCGTACTTAATCGGAAAATCTTAAAAATAAATAAATGAATTAATAAATAAATAACAAAAACAAATAATTAAAAAAACGTACATTAAAGAATAATATCTTTGATGCAACATGTACCAAAGCACTACTTTTTATTATGCAAGAGAAAAAGCTCTAAATTGTGTTCTAGAAATTAAAAACAAAAACAACTATACATATTTGAGTTTGTTTCTCACAAACTTATTGCATTATTTCAAATAAATTTATAACAGCAAATATATGTCACAAAGAGAAAAAATATATCCACAACTTATAAACTTTCTAAATAAATTTACGTTTCTCATTTCTCAAAAGTGCAGTACTTGGATTTTGTTTTACTTTTGCGCATTGTTTCTAAAGCAATTTCAGTCGCAATTCTTATCACGAATGCTGCTTTATGCAGCTCCAGCCTAATTTCAAATTCTACTCTTATCAGGGTGAGGTTTTTGCGGTGATAAGAGAGAATTCGTGACTTCAGGAATGCACATGATACTTTTGCTTGGAAAAAAATTAAATCTATGCTCAGGAGGGAGAAAATAAAGGTTAATATTTCATTAGCAATTAAAGCAACATATAGAGGAGGTTTTTATTCTTGCACGTAACAAAAATTTTGCGGTGTTCAATCACGTAACTTTGAAATTACATTTCGAGGAAGAAGAAATTCCTTTTCTTACAGATCATTAGATTAAGCTTTAATAGGAAAATAAAACTTACGCATTAACCTTACATACTACTAATTAACTTAAGACGTACGCTTTATTTTACTTTCTTTTTTTTTTTTTGCTTAAAATTCAGAAAATACATTTAATAGCAGTAAATTGACATTAAAAAATATTTAGGCAAACTTATTTCTTTTAATAACGCCGCATCTCAATCAAGTAAACTTTTAACTCAGCTTGGAAAATTTCATACCCGATTAAGGAGTACTTTGTTTTATTTTATAGAATAAACAGATTCTTTTCTTTTCAGAATGGGACTCATTATAGGACAAAGGCTTATTTTAGGCTTGCGGCATTATTTTCTGGAGTCTTCTTTTTTTGGCCAGCAATTAATGTAAGAAACGAGTTTATTTAAATATTTTAGAAGCTTTAAAAAACTTTATATACATGACTGTATTTTTAACTTAAAAGATAAAAATTGATCTGATTACCATAATAAAATATTCTAGAATAGCAGTTTTTTTCTTTTTCAGTTCGATTACCATATTATCTATTTAGAAGGTTCTTTTATCTAGTTCTAAATAGGAATATTTTTTGGGTAATCAATTTTACGGACAAAAAAGCTTTTGAATAAAGCTATATTTGTATAAATTATTTCTTAGGGGTCGATAGTTTTTATTTCGTTTATAGTCCCCAACAGCACATATTTAAGTCCCTTTTATTTTTCAAGGTAGATTTTTGTCCGAACTTAAATTGTTGCCAATATTGAAGAAAATAATTCCTCATTCTAAAACAACACAAGGTGATAACCTAAGTATTTTTCAAGCAAAGAGTAGTCATTTCTTTTCATGTTTTGCCAAATTGCAGCACAAAAGCATTATTTGTATTAATAATAATAATTTTCTTTTTGAATAAAAGTTTAGTTCTAAGGTAGAAATTAAATAGTGATTTAGATGAATACAAAGGCTTCTACTTAGTTCGTCTAGCTAGATCTTTATTTGGACAAAAGTAAACAAATCGAAGTTAGCATCAGTTTTCCTACAAAAAATATTAAACAGAAAAATAATTCTGTTTTCCAATACGCATGGGGCTTGGAATTAACTTAATTAAAAAAATTACTAAAAGCCTCAGAAGCATTTAACGTTATCCCACAGCTCAGAACTCTTGATTTTAATTCATCTTACCAATCTTAGTATGTATACGAATCAGGAAAATTTCTGGCATGGGTTTGAGTGACTTTAGCCTGAGGAAAGTAGTTAAGTCTAGCAACATAAGTTTTGATGTACAGGTATTATTTTTGATAATACTGTGCCTCTCAGAGAGAATAACTAATTAACCCCCCGGTTTTAAATAAACTAATTGAAAAATATTTTTTCCCGATTGCAGAAAATCCAATTTTCGCATAGTTGGAAACAATTTACAAATAAAGCTATCTTACAACTTAAAATTAACAGCTTGCCTGATTATCCCGAGTTATCTCGGGTTTTTATGAGTTGCAGGTAATTATTATCCGAGAAAACTCAGGATAAAACTAAATGATTTTGACCCCATAAAAAATGAAAAATTCAACTTGAAACCAACATATTTTGTTTGTTTAATTTCCTTGTATTTAAAAATCAAATTAAAAAAGTAACCTTTTTTTGCCATTTTTTTCAAAAAATTTGTAAGGGAAGCGGTTAAAAAGATAGACTGGGGTGAAAGGCCGTATTGTACGAAATTTTGCCCACGTAATTCACCCACTATCATATGCAAAAACAGCTTGCCGGTAGGTAGAACGGAAGGTACTTTCACAGATAGAGTATACATATGGCTTTTGTTAGTTTTAAGTGGTGTTTTCAAAGGATATTGTCAGTCCGACGATTGCTCTGGTAAGTACTCGAAATCATGTAAAAGCACAGTTATTTTCTTACTCATATTTGCCATAGTTTTGACACGGCTAAAATCGTTCTAAAGTTTTAGTACGTTTGAAAGGCGAGCTTTCTATTAGTCGCGTAATAGGGACCACCTGTCTGGTTCTAGGTGGATCAGCTTCTTCATTATTAGTTGGGAGGAAGACCAACAATATTTTTTGAGGGTAAGATGCCGTGGTTTTCTAAGACGTCGTATAGAAGGAAATGATCCTACTCCAACCAAAGTCCTGGATAACATTTAATCATAGCTGTCCTACAAAAACGAAAGCATAACAAGAGGTAGCAAGAAGCTGAAGTGCTGACATACTCCAGATAAAATAAAAGTAAGACTTGAGAAACAAGCAAACGAAGAAAAAAAAAGTCAACGCAAACATGACGCCAAGAAGAATAGTGAATGAACTTACGAAATCCAACTTGCTAAACCAACTACAACTTTTAAGAAGCCAATTGTCTGACAATCCTCAAACCCGAAAAGATGAATCTTCGGCACTGTAAAAAATGAATGTACGTGATACTCCATACCAGAAATTAGACTGCTCAGATTTTGTACGCTTAAATGAAAGCGAGTTTTCCAAGTGTCTAGAAGACTACAATAAAACGTCGGGGAAATGTGATTAAGTAAAGGAAGGCAAAATGCATTGTATACAAAAGACTGGTATGCACCCTGCTCTCGTGTCTATTAATTTTAAGATGCTATGAAAATTAATGTTCCTTATCTGAAGAAGAATGCAGCAACTATTTAGTCTTTCAACTGGAGTAATTATTTACTTGTAAGTACATATTGGAAACAAGTTTGTTACTGTTATAATTTTTTTATTATTATTATTGTTATTGTTATTATTAATATACAATTTAATAATATATTATAATTAAATTGTTATTATTGCTGTCATAAATTTTCCAATTAACGAAATTTTAGTCAAAGGAATGTCAACTTATGTTGGTCACTAAATGTATGTGTGTCGTGTGCGTATATTTGTATTTTATTCTTTAAAAATGTTATTCATTCAATTTGTCATAAACTCAATAACTCGCTTTTATTGCAAACTCAAAATTGTATGTTGAAACATGTATTTTGCAAAGTACTTGCTTATTTTTTAGTTATTGTTCTGTGCATTCGTCTTGAAGCGATACAGAGATATATCAAAATCGGATACAACTGTAAGTATTTTTTCTTCACAAATTTCAAAATGTGAAAAATTTTAAGAAAACATTTATTAAATGTCTTACTTTACGAGTAGCATGACAAAAGATGCTACATATTAATGAGATTTCACTGACTACAAAAAAATCCAGTAAATGCAGGACAAAGTATGTCATTTTTATTAGTCTTACGCTATCAATAACGACCTTCAGATAGTTGAAAACAGATTTGTTCAGTTTTTAAAATTATTTAATAAGTTAGACGCTTCTAACATGCTGTATCTTTTGTTTTCACCACGTATATCTAACATAACTAAAGATGAAATAATAATATTGGTTAAGAAGAAATTTAGGATTATTGAATTAAAATTACTTGAGTAGGGGAGACTGGGGACGGTTGTGACGCGGGGCGGTTGTGACAGTCGTCATATTAGCTAAACCATAATTAATACCAGGTTGAAGCAAAGAGAGAGAGTATCAGCATGTTTGTCTGAATGTGTGTCAAAGCATTGCGGTAGCCATCGAGCGACATTAACGCTAGCAGAGGGGTTGGTTACTTTTTAACAGTCAAAAGTAAGTTTTTTTGTTCGATGTCTTTTAGTAATTCCTGTTGAATGGGTACAGATAGAAAAATGAAAGTTTTCTCCCCGTTAGTAGTGAACCTTAATAGTGAAATACCAGTGATTACTTTTTATGTAGGCTATTTTGTATTGCCATGGCGATTGCTGTTTTCAAAAGTAGTGGGTTGGGGTCGGTTGTGACAAATTGCGTGGGGACGGTTGTGACACGAGTAAAACATGTTTTTATCATATTTGATGCCCATAATACGCTTGGAGAAGACAGAAATAGGGCAGTGTGACCTAATGAAATATAAAAAAGCTTATAAAGAAGTGAAACTTTTTTTTCTTTCGGACAGCTTTGGAAATGCAACGTTAATCGTAAGTCTTTGCTACGAAACATTCATTCGTAAACGCGATGGAGCCGGCCGGCGCTGTCACAATGAAAACAACGTGTGCATAGGTTATATTGCTCATAATAAAGTGCTTTTGAGCTTACATATACGCTGAAAGCAGAGTAAAATGGCTACTGAGAAATGGTTCCGTTCATTTATGAATAGAAATGTTTCACGTCTGTTCGTGTAGCTCATGCAACTAGCCTTTCAAGAGTAACAAGCTTCAATAAAACAAATAAATGTGGAATCTTTCTTTGATACTTGAGAACTGTTATGAACAGACACGGTTATGACCCACAGGATGTGCATAATGTTGCCAAAACAGACGTTACGAAATTCCAAAAACCTGATATTTTTGCAAGACTTGGTATAAGACTACTTCAACTGAACGAGGCACATTGTTAAATGTTAAACTTTCCCAGATGAAGGTTATGTTGAATTACGTTTAATATTACTTGAAATTAAAAGTAATCTAGACTGTTTTACTGTATTTTTGAACTTGTCACAACTGACCCCAAGCACTGTCACAACCGCCCCTGGGGTGGGGTCGGTTGTGACATTTTTTCTTTTTTTGTTTAATTAGGTCCTTTGAATTAACTATTGTACTTAGGGAGAAAATTTTAGTGTTTATAAACAGGCAAATAAACACTTTAACATCAAAACAACTTTAAACCAGCTCACAGGCATTGCCAAGGGATCTATGGGGGAGCAAATGAAAATTGTCACAACCGTACCCAGTCTCCCCTATATTTTAACCAATAATTTCAGCTATATATTGGCGATTTTTAAAAATCAGAAACATGGTTTTCTAATAAAGAGGTTAGCTCCTAGTAAGAGGTACCGCAGCAACAACACTATTAGACTAGTTTGTATTTTGATAACGAATTATTTGTACTTCATACTATTTAATTTATTTTTGAATCACTAGCCCAGTCTATATGAGTCCATTTGAGGCATATTTGACACCGAAACCACATATCAATCCCGGATCATTTGAAATAACTCAAAATAATAAACACACGTAGAATCATTTTCATCAATTTGTCACTCTTCCATTCTTTTTTTCTAAAGAAGAATAAGAAGCGCGACTCTCCTATATTACATCTCTCCCAGATGTTGCACTTTATCCAAAATACATCAACTCTCCAACTTGATATTCATTCTTAAAGTGAACTGTTTATGATTAAAAAGCAAATACATACAGAAACCGAATGTACTTATCGTTCATACGTACAAAAAATGATAACACATATATTAAATCTTTTTTATTATAATAACTGAGGAACGTGATTATTGTAATAGGGGAGAGCGGGCTAAAAGTTCCGCGGGTAAATTGCTCACTTTGAAATTGCTCAGCTAAGAAAAGAAGATAAACGTATTTTGTCAATGCGTCGTGAAATAGAATGTTACAGCGCACAAATGGCAGCCATTTTAACCAACCTCCTCAAAAGCCGAGCACGTGCATAATTGATCTACGAAAGTAAATATTTTTGTTTTTGTTCTTCGCCCGAAATTTTAAATTTAGTGCTTAGATTTTTTGTGTTTTTATGTGAAGATTGATTGTGCACTCTAATATTCTACGCTGAAACCATTTACGTTTCGTTACTTAACCTATAATTTGATTTTTTAAAGACATGTACTTTTGGGGCTAGTTGTTCCCTTTTTTGAGGGCAAGTTGTTCCGCGGAACAACTTGCCCCAGAAAAAAATAGCAACTAGCCCGAAGGAATTACACCTCCCCCCGCCGACTCACCCACCCTTAAAAACCAATCCTGAATCAAACTATTGTTTTCGGTCATAATATAAAGCATCAACTTACAGGCAACTAGTTCCGACAGTCTCTGGTGCATGTCAAGAAATTTCTAAGGAAATATCACTAGGTACCATCATATTAGAGAATTTGAATAAAATATTTTCAATGACAATGGTCATTCCTAGTAACACGATATTAAATGATTAATAAAACGTTAATGATGAGACGTTAGAGTCGTTTATGTTTCTTTAATTACAGTTGTGGTAACACTATGTGGTAAGTACATATGGAAAATTATGGGATGATAAATACAATGTCACTAAGTTAAATTTTATCCATGTGTGCAGAATTTATTTAACTAGTTTATATACTTATACTGTTAACTACCGTTCATTTTTACGAAAGTTTGGTTTATTATGACATTTCAGGTGGATATTGTAGATAGATCAACTTCCCGCCAAGAAAGTCTACCTCCACCATATACTCCTGGGTCATTTTTAGAGCCTCAACGAATTACAGTGGATCCCGCTCCAGTTAGCGGCTGGAGTAGTGAACCGTTATTGCGTTTTGATGATATTTCACCCATTGAAGTTGCTACGAACAGAGAAGAGCACTAACCAGAGAAAAAATGCTTTTGAAAAAACTGAAACACAACTGCTGTGTCAGTCACTGTTGAATTATTCGATCTGACTAACAGATAAGCTGAAATTAGAGCTCGTTTTTCGTCTACCGTCTAGATCCCAAGTTGCATCAACTTGTACAATAGCTTTGAGATTTGCGACTGGTGAATTGAGTTTACCTATTTGCTTCTTAGCAGTAGCAACTCTAAACTCGGTTTAAATGCTTGAAATTATGAGTTCGAAACTCATCTTAAAGAGCTGATCGAAGTTTTATAAATTAAAACTAGGAGAAAAAAAAAGAAAAATCAGCTTTCATTTTCAGATGGTGACTAACATTAAAAAAGAAAGCATATAATATTAAAAAGTTAGCGTATGTGCTAAAATCACACAATGAAGAACTATTTACTATTTTGACATATCCAGAGTCATAAAATTTGAATAAAATAGTGTATCTGATTGCTAAATTTTAGGAAAAATTCTAATAGGATCAATGAAGTTTATTGCTATTTTCTATATCTATAGAGTCGTAGTAGCCTGATTGGTAAGACTGTAATCTGAAGAGTCGCGGGTTCGATCCCAGTCGGTTGAAGAGCTCCTGTGTACAGTAATGGTGACTGGTGCGCGTAAAATTTGTCGCGGTGACTAAGTCCTCTGTACTCCCTCGACTGCAGTAGCTGGTACTGTCATCTATAGTGCGCTATCATATTAGTTCTCCCTCTTTGTGAGGCAGTTGCATTCCTCTTAACCACAGCTGTGGGGCACCACAATAATACGATTTTTATGCATCTGGTAAATAATTTCAAGCTTTCTAAAGTGCAGACATTACCCAAGTAGCACACTTCGTTTTTTAAAGGTTGTGAAATGGTCATTAACGTTGTAACAACCGCTTAAAAACGTTTATAAAACGTTTAAAGGTTATTTGTGCTACCTGGGTAGCTTTCTCATGACGGTATGGAAAATTTGTGCGACACACGTCAACCAAGCTGTCTTTTTTCATGCCTATTGCTTTTCAAAAAAAGCGTATTTCTTCAAAAAATACTCTCTACACATGGGGGGCTGCACAGATCACACACACACACACATTTTCATCAGTGAAACACGTTTAGGGTGATAGTAGCAGGCAGCCACAGAAACGGTATCTCCAAATTGTTTTTTGACTGCCACTTATGACTCTAATGGCACAACTGAAAAACACACACGAGTAGATTGGGGGATTCTGGGCACATAGGTTCATTTCCCGATCTTAATTTTTATCTCATCAGGAAATCAAAAGAGTAGTTTGATTTTCTACTATAAGTTTTAGTAAATATTTCTCATTATCCCTAAGTTTTTAAAAATGTTCAATTTAATAACTTTTTTGCGTTGATTTTTTAACATAACTTTATGATTTGGACCAACAAGCCCCGTCTCCGGGGTACATTGGCCCATCTCATTAAGCACGCTGTACCGCATCATGAAAACAACTTATGTAACAGATTTAGTGATAAATATTGCCCAATTTTTTTGTTACTAATTATTTTCTTTCGTGTTTAGAATGAAGAGCATAAACTTTAAGCATCAATATAACTTAAAACAACATAAAACAAAGTAAAATGCTATTATTTTTAACTTATAAAGCAGCTTTAATTGAAAAAGGTAATAAGTAATCATCAATAATACACAAATTAGTTCTAAAAGATCAAAATTAAAAATAAGTATAATATTTGTGAAAAGATTGACAATTATTAAAGTTAGCTAAATGTGTTAAATAATATCTGAAAATAAAAGTTTGCTACTTTTTGATCTAACACTGGATTCTGGAGTTACTTTTATACATTGCTGCATCATCAACATTTTCTAGGGGGGGAAAAACAATTTTTTTCCCATTACATCTCAGGAAACGAATCCAATAATGAAATCCATCTGTTCTTAAAAGCTCAAATCCTACATAATGTACTGTTGCTTTTTGACAATTTTGCCAATAAATGAATACCAACTTTTTTAAGTTGCTATTTATGTCATGATAATCGGCATTTTTGCAGGAATCAGCACAACTTAGGTCTTCATCAACTTCACTGCTACTATTACAATTTTTTTCCTTCTAATTCTTGAAAAAGTTTTCACTGTTACGGTCTTTTAAAGATGGACGAACGTACCCCGGGTTTTTAGTCTGAAAAATGACGTCATATTTTTATTTTTTAAGCATGGCACCTTGTATAAAAAAAAAAGCGAAACTATAAATCTGTGGCTTGGTTCTAAAAGGGCCAGTGTCAATTTTTTCACATTCTGTGTTATTTACATCAAAAGTTTCTAATTTAGTAAAACTCTAATTCTACAAAGGCCAATGTCTATATAATATATAATAATATAAATATTATATATTATATAAATTATTATACATATTATATATTTATATACATAATATATAGTTTATATAATATATAAAAAATTTCATATGATAAAATAATGTTTTTTTTACACTAATAATAAACAAATAGGGGAGACCGGGGCAAGATGACGAAGCTAAGAATCGTTGCTTATTATTCACTCATTTTTAATGATGGTAAAATTATTTTTATATGAGGCGTTAGAGTAGTCCTTTGTAGCCTAAAATATATTACCAATTATTTTTTGAAATTAAAAAAAAAGTATGATTTTCTTATGTTTTCATAATCTTAACAATTCGTCATCTTGCCCCAGTACCGGGGCAAGATGACTTTCGCCTTGGGGCAAGATGACGACTCTATAAAAGGTGTAACATTTTTAACTTTTGAATACGTTACATGGTTTAACAAATGATAAATGTGTTTCTACATCTTAGAAAGCATTAAATTAAGCATTGTAAAGTAATGTATATATACAAGGGTTTAGTAGTGTAGCTAACAATAGTCGCAAAAAAAAATGCCATTTTCATAATTGGAACAGTCGTCATGCCACCACTCTTGGCATTTACAGCACTGGATTCATTCTTCTGTTGGAGGATCACAATATTCCTCTTTGCAAGCAGGACATCTTATTACACCATCCTTTGAAGTTGATGCCACTGGGTTGCTTGGCCTGATTTTTTCTGACTTCGGACTAAGGGAACAAAGTTTGAGTTTTCTTACTCCTCTTTTGGCTTCACGTTCTTCTGTCCCCTGTTTTTTTAGACAATCCTTTTTCTGTTTCTGCTTGGCTCTTTCTTCTAGGAGTTTTTTGACGGGTGAGCTCGTAAGGATACTTTAACTCATTTTTTTGTTTTTTGTTTTTTTGCCACATTGTAGTGCTTTTGGCAATTGCTTTAAATCAAAAACACTTAAAGGCTCCTTTTCTGCACTGGAATCAGAATTTGTCATCAATTCTGTATCTATTTGATGATTTATATGTGGATTTTTTACTAACAGGGTCTGGGGGTTAGCACTATTATTTTCAGTTCCCTCTTTAACAGCATCAAGATCAGTTGTTTTTGAAGAAGCGAAATCATGATCGCTGAATACAAGAGAATTATGCAGCTCGATCCCACATTCTTGAAAACATTGAACTGCATTTGCAATTGTAGCGGCTTTAAAGTAAGCTATGCCCAAAAGTTAACCAACATTTTTATCTGTGATGATCTGCCCTGGATGAGTGACCATATAATTTTCACATGCTTGCCCATAATAATGTTTCAATAGGCCGAAAAATGCCACATCAAGAGGTTGGTGACGATGTGATGTATGGGGAGGCGACCCAACCATGATAATGAATTTTTCTCAGCAATATAATATAGCCTGCAAAGTTATGTGGGATTTATGATTATCAATGATCAACAGAACAGGAGATTCTATGTTTGATTTTATGTGTTAATAAAAGTGGTGCAAAAAAGAGAAAAAAGTATCCTCATTGCTCCAGCCATTATCACTACAGTGACCTATAGTTCCTGGTGGGGCTTTCTCGATAAGTTCAGGACGCATTCGTTTTCTGCCAAAAATTAGAAAAGGTGGCAGGTAAAAGCCAGTGGCGCTTATGCAACAAATTATTGTTACATTCCTTCCTCTCTCTGCTGAAACAATCCTCGAAACTCTTCTGTATCCTGTAGGACTGACTACCATGAGCAGCTTATATTACCATGGGCAGCATAGAATCTTTGCTCCATTCTCCTCTTGAGGATTTCTTCTTGTTATGTCGAACCATATCTGAAATGTCATATGTATCATTAACAAACAATTAGTTTGCTCTTCGGAAGAGGGGGGAGGGGCATGAGGGACTTATTATAATATATTATTATATACATTAGTATATATATTAGTATAAGTATAAATAAGCGTTTAAAGAACTTAATAGAGGGGGCAACATAGTTTCATAAATTCCGAAACATGGGGCAAGATGACGAGCTCGTCATCTTGCCCCGTGTTTCGTTTCGTCATCTTGCCCCAGACTGCCATTTTTGAAGGATTCGTATTTATTTCCATAAAAAAATGCGTTTATTTGGTGCCTATTCATATAAATAGGTAGTATTTAAACTAAGGTACACATTAATACTAAAGGGAAGCAATAAATCTTACCTGTATTTGCATCAGAGCTTATTTGTACATGGATAAAAGTTAGATCGCGATAGTGGTAAACCAGAACAACTTCAGAACTGTCTTGAAAATGGTGATTTCAGTGACTTTATACTATTGCTGAACGAAGAATAGATAAAAGAATCTCTAATGACCAGTTGATGCTGCTACCTAGCAGCAAATGAAAAAAATACGGAATTCGTCATCTTGCCCCGGTCTCCCCTACCAAAAAATAATAATGGTAATCTTAATATAAGAAAGTTAAAGCAAAACATCTCAAATATCTTTCATCGCCTTTTTCTCGAAACTAACATTTTTGACTTAGGCTCTTTTAGAACCTAGCCGCAGAAATAATAGTGACCTAAAAGAACCTACTTTATTAGAGAAATTAAATGCATTACTCCGATCTTGATGAAAACCGTCAAAAAAAAAAAAAAAGTTGCAAGCTTCAGAAAATTGCTCAGCATTGCTGAACTAACACATTTTAAAATAAAATTTGTTGAATATAATTGCGTCTTATGGTTTCATTGAAGGCATTGTATAACTATGTTCTCTATTTGTTGGTCACAAATAATAATTAAAAGTATTAACAGGATTAAAATGTTTAGGACCAGTCCGACGTGCCCCCTGTCTAACGAACCAGAACACCCTCGTAATAAACTGTCTTTTGTCAGTGGGTAGAATTTCATTGTCTTTCTTCTTTTATTCTGTGTAAACCAACAAATATGAAAATTTATGTACTAGTTGAAGTAAAGGAAATAGATGTAGAGCATGATGTTCCACAATCAGAACAATTTGCAAATGAGAATACTATAATGTAATATATTTATAGCTCATAACTTAAATGTAAAAATATGAAGTTTAGTTAGAAAAAGATCAATTTATCACAGCAGATAATGTGACTCTTGAAATGATCATTCAAAATTCACAACGTATCTATTTTGTAATGAGTTTTAATTTGATGCATTTTCCCTTCGTAATTAAGCTTTAAATATCCACATGTAGAGCACGTGTGTAATCACGAGTTTTTATTTTGTATATAGTTTGTATGAAAGATATTCATTGAGGCCTGCATTGTATGATTTTTAGCAATTATTAAGCAACATATCTTTTCTAAAATCTTTGCTTGACATTCTCTTGTTTTAATTTCTTCATTTTGTTTTCAATAAATAGCACAGTGCATTCATCACATATACATGCTTCGTAATTATGTATTATTTTTTATAAATCTGAAACATAAAAAACATTGCTTTGGAATTTCTTTAGCTAAAACAAAATGACACCGCATCTAATGATTACTATAGATCGTATATAAATCGTCTTACAAGTTTGCAAATATTTAATGACTTAATACTTTTGTATAACTTAAACTGAGTCTATGCAATTAGTAAGTTTTCTATTGCTTAAACGATAACAATTGTTTTTAAATGTCTTATGTGTTTTATTGAGCTCTTAAAGTGTCTCTTAAGAAAAATGAGTTTTCAAGATGGAACCGTGTTTTAAATATAAGATTTAACATGAACGAGTCTTGAGAGAGAAAACATATCCATCATCGCAATCTCATTTCTAATTTAAGTGTAACGGTTCTCAGAAGTGTTTAAAAAGTACTCAAATGTAGTTTTTTTAGGTGTTACTAAATAATTTGAAACGAAAAACTTGTCGCACTGTTACATTTGTGATGTAAAACGAAAATGTTAGCTCGTGCGCGCGAAAAAGCTTGGATACTAAGACTATTTAAAAGCATAACACCAGCACCACAACGTAGTTGGACTTCTAATACTTGATAATGCTTATAGGAAAATTCATGTAGGCAGTATTAAAACGATGTTAAAACTATAAAGTTTACCATTAAAATTAGCTGAATGCTGATATTAATTAAGCTTAATCGCTTCTTGATCAATTTTCTTCACGATTAATTTAACATTGCTACAAAAATGAGGATAATTTTGATCATATAAGAATTGATTGTTTTAAAAAATCTGCATAAAAACACAAGAATTACCTTCTGAAAAATATGATCATCAAAATATCTTAAAATGTTCCTCATCTGCATGTATTTCACTAATTTAATAACTTACAAACTGGCATGATTAAGCGAAATCATTAATAACAAAGTAGTAGCTGCAAGCATGTATCGCATACCATTTAGAATTTTCCAGCTCATTCTCCAACATTTCATTACTTTGCGGGGAGCACGAATTCTGTCATTAGCTTCTCTACAGGTAGGGACCGTTAACAAATTAAAGGAGAAAGCAAAGCTTAATTGATTTTGAGAAAAAACTTGAATTATTAGTCCAATTCCATTCAAGTTGTACAAAGTTTTTAAAAACTTTTGACACACTTGTTCAGTTTTTTTTACTGTTTCTTTACAATGCTACAATAAAGCTTGGTCAATGTATTTGACCTTCATTTTTACCGGCCACCTTGTCTAGCGGTCAGAAAAGTCTGACCGAGATGGGAAAGCACTGGGTTCGAATCCCAGCTCTGGCATGGATGTACTTTCTTTCCCTTCAAGGCTTGTCCTTTCACTGCACACACACATGTGGGTGCAACACATGTGTGTGTTGTGAATAGTTTCCCGCCATATAAACGGGTCTTATGGCATGAGTCTTGAGCTGAATCAGACTTCCACCTTAATGGTGCTCGTAAAAACGGAAGCCGTACCGATTTCACCTTAAATACTGTAGAAATAGCTACTCTTGCTCAGGTACCCAAGTGGTATAGTTAACAACAGCAAAGACTCTAATTTTATAATTTCGTACCTGTACCTGGGACGTAAAGGGCATCATGTCCATTTTGAAATGATAACTTGATAACTGTATCATAACTGTTAAACTTAAAAAGTGTTGTTATGCAATGTGAAAAGTAAAAAGTCCGATGAATATACGAAACAAATTTTCACTTTGAGGGTCACATAAGTGAAATCCAGTGAACAAAATGCTTCGAACACATCTCCTGGAAATTTTTGTTTTGTGACATCAGGGTAAAAAAAAAAAAAAAAAAAAAAGGAAAAGAAAACTTGAAAGCCCCTTTATCTTCCAGGTGATGATATATTGCTGTAATATTACTTAAATAAGCTGTAATATTACACTTAAATCATATTTTAAAAACATGCTTAAAAAGTACTGTACGTACTTCGCAGGTTGTTTCCATCTATATTAGATTAATAATTGAATCTACTGGTTCAATAAGGAAATAAAGACCAAAGTAAATAACAAAGCTAATAAATCCAGCTACTGATTTCAGATCTATAAAAAATGTAGATAGATGCCAATACTTTTAAGGATGCTGCAGTACACTTAACTGTAGTACCCAATTATTTTGCAATAAACATAGGAAAATATAGTACTATCTGCACTCAAGTGAAAATCTCCAAAGATATCACACCGTAACTCTAGATTCCTTTGCTATTATTCGAGTATAAGGTTATCGATCACATTAAAAGGATATGTTCGAAAGAAAAAAAGAGTATAGTTTTGTAAAAGTAACAACAATGACTAAATGTTTTCTTCTTTTGTTTTTTTTGTTTTTGGTTCGTTTATTTGAATGCAACAAAACTAATGAAAATAACAATTAAAATACTTGTAATTGATTTTAATATAAGGATTTAAAAAGGATTTTCAATAATTCTGCTTTTGCGATTAGCAAATTTTATTAGTAAGGATTATCTTTGCCTTTCCGTGGTTACCATGTCCTATCGAACACAATTAAACATATTTTACTTAAAATGCTTTCTGACCAGTGAAGTTCGTTTCAATATGAGATCGGCAATCGGGGTAAGTTTTTTTTATTAAATTCTTATTTTAATCTTAGAATTTGCTGGTGTAAAAATAAATAAATTGTTCTTGAAGCATTCAAAACCTACTGCATTGCGCTGTTTGCCAAAAAAACATTTCCGTGCAAATCTCCCAACTGTCGTCACATTTCGGAACTATTTTCTCCCTTCGCCAAACAAAAGAGACCTCTACCTCATAACTAACTGTTCTGGTGAAATATCAAGTCAATTTGACCAGTAGTTGTATTAGTGACACAAGAAAATAATGTTTTTTTTTTTAAACAAATCAATTGTTAAAGGTTTTTATTTTAAATCAACGATGAAATTATCCTCGTTTTCAAGGGTCTTTTGCTATCTCGTAGTGAATTTAAATCCCGGATAGATTTAAAAAATAAAGAAAAAAGTTTTTTGGAAAAAAATATCTTGCAAAATGCATCTTCGATAGAAGCCAAATTTTCAGGGTTTATTTTATATATACAGTAGGGTGTATCACGAAAAATTTTTTTTTGACATTCAAAATTTCAAGTTGATAAAAAGTTGTCGCTATATTCACATAGTTACCAAAAAAGTTTATTTTGAAATTGAAAAATATTTAGAGCTGCCCGGATTACCTAGAAGTTTCAAGTTTATTCAGTAAAAGCGATGATTAATTTAAAAAATGTATAAATTATGTGTAAAGCAAAAATAATTATTTCAGTTCAAAAACGGAATACTTAAGGAGTAATCTATCAATAAAAAATGCATTGGAGCAAAAATTTAACTTTTAGCTTTCCAGAAATAGTTATGAAAAACCTCAAATTTTTGCTGGTCAGTCTTATTTTTAGAATATAGGGTGTATAACGGATTTTCTTTTGGAAATTCAAAATTTCAAGTTGATAAAAGTTGATAAAAAGTTGAAACAATGTGAAACTATGTTCACATTGTTGTTAAAAACATATTTTGAAATTGAAAAATATTTAGGTCCACCGGGATTACCTTGAAGTTTCAAGTTTTTTAGAATAAACGATGATTTTTTTAAAAAAATGCATAAATTATGTATAAAGCAAAATAATTATTTGGTGGAAAATAATTATTTGAGTTTTCCAGGGGATTTTGGTTCAACTACAAATTTTTGTGAGCCACTGTTGTAGATCGCAATGAAAGGAAATCAGATGGTGCAATGCCAGTTGAGTATTATAGATGACGCAGTCGGATTTCTCTTTCTTCCGATCGCTAAAACATCTTATATTTCACAAAAAACTTTTGGCTTGTACGCAAGATGCCATTTTATGATAATTTGCTCCAAAAACCATTATCTACCCCATATTAAATCTATCCCAGATTTAAAATTTACTATTAAATTGCAAAAAGTCCTTGATAAATAAGATAATTACATCGTTGATTAAAAAAAAAAACAATTTGTTTGAGAAAAACGACATTACTTTCCGGTCCCCCTAATAACTTTAATTTTAATCACCCTGTATTTCACCCATCTGGGTGTTGCATTTTGGATGACTGACATCATACTTTAGTTACAGTTGTTTTAAATGATGTAACCAAACAACATGTCAAAAACTAAGAAAAAATATTTAAATTTTTAAAACCATTTGCTCAAAAAAGACTGAAAAGCAACAAGGTAGTTACGCACAGGCAGTTATACGGTGAACGACAAAAAAAAAAAAAAAAAAAAGAAGAATAACAGTGGAAATACAGCTCATGAAAAAAAGTTCTGCTCCTCTTTTGCTTCAACCGCTCTCTGAAAAGATAATAAAGGCTCCTTTGCAAATTACTTTCCACCATTTCTACGTTCCTATAGCCGCTTTTTCTGTCAGAAAACTCTTTTCGTAATTAGTTTGTGTTTCTTCCAACGTTGCTTTCCAGTTAGACTAACAGTTTTATTATCATTTCTGATTATAACCTAGATTGCTGTTTTGTTTATTTTCCGAAAACGAACTCTGTAAAACAATTTTATCTTTCACAGCTCCGTTAAAAACGTTCGTGGACAAAATGGTTTTAACAGAATCTGAAGGATTTTAATCTGAGAAATTCATTGGTGTAGATACTCAGGGAAAAGAATTAGGTTGTGTTAAATATTTACATTACAAACTCATAAAAATGTATTCGCTTTTTTTTGGCTTTTACATCATAAATATTCTTGTTGTAGCCTTTGAATGAACTCTTTCACTTATTGAAATACAGTAGAATCAGCTTTATGTTATCCTAGTTAACGTTCTCAGTCGCTCAATGTTATCAGAATCACAAAGTAAGGTCCGGTTGCGTATAAGTACATTAAAAATCATTGTTTTTTTAATCAATTTAAGAAAATTATTTTCCTTCTATCAAAGACAAAATTAAAAAAAAAAAAAATCAACATCTCCCCTTGTTTTTATTTTTTATTTTTTGCTCTAAAAATATTTTCTGAAATCAGATGGAAAAAAAACCAGACCCCTCTATTCCTATGATCAAGGAATTATCCGTATCATGAAGTTCTATTATAGAAAAAAAATATAGAGTCCTTGAAAATGTGGAGGGCTCCTTAAAATCTTAGTGCAAATGATTATTCAATAAAATAACGGACTTAAAAGCCTTGCATTTGTGAGCCATGTCATAGAACAGATTCTTAGGAGGAACAATTAGCAGTCGCTTCACTCATCGAGAATTTACAAAACCAGGTAACAACAGCGATGTAGTTGAGGTGACAGGAAGAAATTTTAGTTTTATTGATATGTGCTCATTCCTTAGTTTTGTTTTCTATGATATAAGCGTTTTTTTTTTTTTTTTTGAAATTCTTTAAAATATTTGAGATTCTTCTAAATGAATCTGCGCATATCTACTCAATTAGAATTAAGTAAATTTTAGCTATGAACACAAATACCAATAATTAGTTTTTTGACTATTTTTACCCAAAATTATTATTTAGGACAAATGATAGAACATAAGCCAAAATTGGCAAATAATAAATGAAAAATTCAGCGGTAGAATAGTTCTATTTATTTACTTTCTTTTGTTGTAGGTTTTTAGACAAAACCTTTAAAAAACGACTCTTTAGTAATCTATTTTTTAATTTTAATATTTTTCGAATTAATAAGTGAAGATAATTTAAATTTTAGCATCGTTAAATGATAGTTACCTCAAAAAAGTTCCCCACTAGCTTAGTATTAAATATTGCTTACATAATGTAACTAAGGCAACCTCATTACATCTACCAAAGTATTTCTAGTGTAACTTTTATTTAAAAAAAGAAAATGAAAGAAGGAGAGACAGGTTTAAGAACAAAGCTAAGGAATTTTTGCTGTACTAGTAAGGGAAACTAATTATAAAACGGGAAAAATCTTTTTATACAAAGCAGGAATAAAGAACCACGGATGTATAGCTTACAAGAAAGCTTTTGTGTTTTAATGGGGTTATTAAGAAAAAACACTTTTCGTGGTTTTTTGTTGCAGGGAAATGCTCTACTATTTATTTTGCTTATTAAAAAATGAACCGACTTAAAATTACTGTAAGTGTTTTCTAAACCCTTTTTTAGTTTTTATTGAAGCTTTAATTTTTGAATTTTGGCACGATAAAATTAGCGTCTTATGACAATTAACTTTTGAGACAAAATTATTGTTTTGGTAGTATTGTTGGTATGTCGTAACGAACGTACTTTAGTTTACTGTGCAAAGTGTGCACAAAAGTTCTACGTCTCTTGATTAGGGTCTCATTTTAATTAATTTAGGAATAATTAGGGGAAGTTTCGGTAAGATGAAAAACTTAAGCTTCAATTTTTGTTTCTGACTAAAGAATGTAAACTAATTTTTTAAAAATTTATACTAACAACTGCTTTAAATTACTTAGTTCATAAAAAAAGAAAAAAAGAAGAAAGAAACTGTGGTTATCTCCTTCTGAAATATTAAAAATGTGTCATTAAAAACAAAAAGCGTTTTTCGTCATTTTACCCCATCTTTCTGGTAATGTGAGAAAGGATCTTGGTGAGATAAAAAACAACCTAAAGCAATCATGACCATAGAAAAATGATAATTTAAAAATGCGTACAAAAAATGTAAATTTTTGGACCAGTAAGTTTTCCCGTCCAAAACCCCATGTAAAAATAGTCGGAGCATATTGTCCATGCATCTTCCTTGTCTCTAGTTAAAAGGCAAGATGATTCTGATGGAATAAATCTTGATGATTTATTTCCAATGGTGGACACCATGCGTTTGACAGACTCTCTAAATATTGTATGAAAATGCATCCCCCGAAAAAAGTCATATCTATTACTAAAAGGGCTTCGCTAAATTTCATTTTTGGCAGTTTTGTTACCTCCATTTACGTGGTAAAAGGAGTATCAATCGCTAAAAAACGTTCCCGCGAATTTTGTCCTAAATTTCCATTTTACTCATTCTCAAATAAATGTTAAGCAGTTTTCTCGGTTTGTTCGTACGTGCACATGTACCTGCGAACGTATAGACTGATCTGAATTGACTTATTTTACTGATTTGTGACAAACTAGGGGTTGAAGTGCTCTTGCTTTCTTGATCACTCTAAGGCAATATATATATAAAAAATACAATATTATCATAGGGTGAGTTCTGATAAGTGCGTACCCTTTTTCTCAAAGTTCATGTTCTCAAGGATGCTGCTCTGTTGAAAAATCTTGTACACTCACAATTTTTTTTTAGTTTTCTTTCCAGATCCTTTACTAAGATTTTCAAGCATATAATATGTCAAATAAACCATAAGTATAGGTTTTGTGACCTGGTTTATGACACCTATTCTAAGGTACGCACTTTCCCTACCTAGCGGGGTAAGTGCGTCCACCTTAAATTATGTGAACATGAGCAGGAAAAAACTTCTGGCACATATTAAATATGTTAGGTAGTTGCCTTGGGATAATTCCTAATACTAGAGATCAGCACTTGCTTGTATGGATGAAACGCAATCAGTGATATCCCACGTGTCTTACGAACAACAGTGATTTGAAGATTGAGAGTGTTGTGTCTGTGATTTTTTCTCTGTCCTTTTAATAAGACCAAGGGAGCAAATGTAAGTTGTTTTTATTTAGTAATAATCACTCATAGTGTACGTAGTTTATTTTGGTTTAATACATTAATCAGTCTGTGTTTAAGCCAGGGTTCGTACTTACCCCTTCTTAAATGTAAGATGAAACATGTGCGTCAAATAGCTTTGTTGTAAGTGCGTACCACTGTGATTTTCTTTAATTCTATTTGTATGGTAGATCGTTAGGTGACCTGAGTGAACAATTCATTTTTTTTTGAATAAATACGGTTTTAAAATATTTTTCTTATTAGAATCAGCAGCAGTAAGAAAAAACACAAAATAAAGAGCAAAAAAAAAAAAAAAAAAAAAAAAGAAAGAAAGAAAATAATTGATCATGATGTGATACTTGTACTTTTTTTTCTTGCACATTGAAATAGTTTTTTACAAGGTTTTCTTAATCATTTTAAATCTAATTTATTCATTACTCCACCTTCGTTTTTTAAATCAGTTGGTTCCTTATTTAGTGTTTCACTTAATCTCATTGCTTCATTTGTCATTCTGGTTTAAATTAAGTACAGTTTATGGTCGCTATTTTCAACAAAAAATTTACTAACTGATATCTAAAAGCCAATATATTTCAGATGTAATAAATAAAATTGAAATCTTATGCCGCATTCAATGTAAATATAAATACTTGATGGAAATGACGTCGGATTTACAATCGGCTTATAAAAGAGTTATAAGCAAAATTAAAGCTGAATTACGAGAGTCGGATTTTCCACGTAATGGTACACACTTGCCTCATCATAATGGTACGCACTTGCTCCGCATAATAGTACGCATATGCCTCATGATAGTGGTTCGCACTTGCCCCATCATAATGGTACGCACTTACCCCCACCTTTCTTTAAAGAAAGGGAAAGTGCGTACCGTCATATAAACAAATTTTAGTTAGAGTATTTGATCAAAATATCCCATGTATGTTATTAGTAGCTATTACTCAAAAGAAACAATTTGCATTTCTTGACTTCAATTGCTTGGTATGGTTACAAGGGAAACTGAAACAAAACCTTCTCAATCTTTACTTTAGAGTTTTTTTGAAAACATTTAAGTTGCCTCTGATTGCGTTTCGTCTATTGAATCCAGGCCTGAATTCTACCTATTGAAATTATCAATAGAAAGTTATCTAACACAGTCGATGTGTTGCAGAAGCCATTTCAGGACAGTGTTTATATAATTCCCAGTGGACGCACTTACCCCGTGGACGCACTTACCAGAACTCACCCTATTGTATTTTTGCTTTTTTCCTATTTTTTTATTCAGTTTTATGCAAATATTAGACCACAGACGCTAATAAGAACGTTGTTTGAAATTTCCACGTCTACTATAATTTAATATGTGTAGGTAGATGTCTAAAATGCTACTCATAAATCGATCTATCCGTTCAGGCTCTAGAGTACCGCAGACAGATACATGCTTATACAAATACAGATCGACAGATACATAAAATTTTTTCTGAAATAATGCAGATTAAAATCGCTCAAAAACGGATTAAAACCCACACTTTGAGACCGTTTAACTGAAGAAAAAAACAATCCCCAAACAAAATAGCTATGGAGTCATCATCACCAGACATAGTACAATTAATAAATACAAACATAAAGTTGGGGTGGCGTTTTTATAAAGCGCTATATCACACTGAAAGGCGGCTTCCAGTCGTTTTGCTAAAAACGCGCTGCACAATCTCAAAATTAAGAAATTTTTACACACAGAACAATTTTTTGGAGGGCTCAAAACTTCAGAATTTTCTCTTCTCGTGACATACTTTCACTCATAAAAAATGAGGAAAGTCAAAAAATGCCACTGACAAAATTTTCCTTTTTTATCTGAATTTCAATATAAGGGCTCTTAAAGATATCGACATTTTGATAACTGTTTTCAAAATCTTTGTGTTTTCGCTCATGTGTAGATTTTTTTTTTTTAATGTCACC
This sequence comes from Uloborus plumipes, assembly GCA_038373865.1. Lineage (NCBI taxonomy): Eukaryota > Metazoa > Arthropoda > Arachnida > Araneae > Uloboridae > Uloborus > Uloborus plumipes. The sequence continues at coordinate 58,788 of JAXGGA010002417.1, read as the reverse complement.
TGTCTATAAGGGGCTCATTCAACTGGATTTTGTTCGATTATATCTACCAGTAGTGTAACGAGAATTTTTTTCCTGGGTGAATAAAATAAAATTTCTAGCTGCGCGATAGTTTTTGTTGTCTTGTGCCAGCTGGGCTTTAAATTGGGGGTGCGCTGCTTTACTTTTCCAACTGTACCGCAATTTGGTGTGAAATCCACCGTCCACAGTACACATATGCCATAAGGACTCATTTATAGGGTAGGCAACCATTCACAGCACAACAGCACATTCACACAAGGAAAGGACAAGGACAGAAGAGAGAAAGTACATCCATGCACGAGTCGATATTCGAATCCGGAACCTTCCCATTCGGCCAGGCTTCTCTGACTACTAGAAAAGCAGATCGGTCGGTTGCGCAATTGGTGGGTACAATTGATCGCATCCGATTCGATTGAAATCTGTTAAAGTTCAGTGAACCCCGCACATGTTTCCCTATGCTCTTTCAATTGCTACTTGATTAAATTTGTTACCTATTACACTACAAATGTGCTTCCCTGGTGAAGAACTCTTATTAATTAGCATATTCAACTCAATTGTGCTTGATTAAAGCGAATTCTGTAGTAGCGTAACGAGAAATTTTCACCTGGGTGGAGCAAAAGAAATTTCTAGCTGTGCTCTTGGTAGATAGGTACTATCCTCTGTATTCGAATTGAGTCTGCCCCCGAGACCTAATCTTCGAGTGTAAGTTCCAGTTACCAATGCAGCTCACTTCTATCTAATGATCTACAGTAACTGTAACTACAACTGTTAGTATTTTCCCTCCGTCGAGGGGTCCTGGCGGAGCTGTTTGTCTGCGAGTCACTATAGCAATCCCAGGACTGCGGGTTCGATTCCCGCCCTCGCCCTGGTTGTAACATCCTTCTCCGTGAGCGTAAATTCTGTCCTATACTATGTATCTGTCTTTTACTATCTGACATGGGGTCTCAACGGCGCAGTGGGTCTGCCCGTCAGTTTGTAATCTCAAGAGGCGCGGGTTCGATTCCCGCCTTTGCCCTGGGTGTAACTTCCTTCTCTGTGCTGTAAATTCTTTCCTTCAATAAAATCTGTATTGTACTATCTGTGGAGGCAAGGCGCATAGTACGCAGTCCTCATGTGTGTCGAAGTTTATTGACTTATAGAATAGAATAGAATACTATCTGTCATATTGGACGTGAGTTCATAAACGGGCCCTGTGTGACCAAGTGCACAAACTCGAAATCTAGGTTGTAAATAAACAAATAAACAAAATAAACCCTCCGTCGATGGCGATTCGTCAAAGAATAATGAGATTCCAAATGTCCGTCTGAGAAAATGGCGTGTACACAAATGCCAATTCTACCTTTGCGAATACTTGCTAAGTTGGTCAAACAGAAAAGATCGAAAACCGTCTCAACTACTGTGAGTCTTCTAGAATCGAAGGCGGTTAGGGAAAATGAGTATTTTCACATCTAATATGTAGGGCATGGTTACTAATCCTGTTTTGCGGCTAATTTTTGAAGATTTAATTTTACTTAATACGTCCTGAGAAGAGTAAGGAGAAAAGAGAGCGTATGTCGTGTTAAACGAGTTGTTGATCGAAACGTTTTGTTCGTCGAAGACTAGTAATGTAATCAATTGATTCCACGAAAGAAATATTAATGCCAAGTTCTGAAGTAAGGACAGAGTCTTGAAAAAAAAGTGAGCAGTTCTGCATTAATTGAGTTACTCATTGCTGTTTCATTCTTTGTTTTTTGAAAAAAATAACATTTTGTTATTGAACAGTTAATTCAAAATGCCGTATGTTTTATGAAGAAGGATCCAAATCTCATGTGTATGTGTTTATTAAATGTTTACTATGAAAGTGTGTGAGGTAAGTAATAATAAATGTAGACATGTTTTTATATTATTTTTTATTTCCTGATCACCTCAGACACAGAATATTTTTATTTCATCGAAAAACAAAGTTAATTTGCTATTAATGTAGCTGTTTAATGTCTAGTTGTAATACTGCAATCTACTTTTAAATTATACTTACTATGTACTTTTCATGTAAATTCCAAAAAACATTGCAGTGGACCCATTATGAATACTGTTTACCTTCATTATCTATGATAGCACCATTTCAAGCCATGCAGGTTTGATTTTCATTTATGGGTCCTAACATAATAAGAAACATAAATGTTGCGGAACAAAACTTAACAGATTGTTAGAATAGTTGCGATTCATTAATAGTTGCGATTCATTAAATGATAGAAAACAAGCTACTATCTCAGTTTAAAGCTTCTACTTCGGCTTCATCGTCGATTTGTTTTATAATTTCTTTATTTCTAAAAATCAAACATCAAGATATCATAACAAAAAGGAATGGCCCTCGGAATTAAGCAACGTAATTCACAAAGAAGTCGACTTTCAAAATTATAAGGGGGCACCCGGGCACAGTGACATATTCCCATAGATCGAGATGACCCCATTCTTCCTCCGTTTGCCAAAGGTACCCACTGCTCATAGTTCCAAGGCATATTATAAATGACTCGAAAAAAAAATATCAAATTTGTTTTATTTAAACTTGGCTTCGTTGGGACATTAAATTCTGATTTATTTCACCATAGATATAATTTTTTTAAGAGATCGTGATTATATTACTAAACCAATAAGCCTGGTGGAGACGTAGTTATTGTTATCCAGGAATTTTTCAGCTATACCTTAAGTGACAAACCCAGTTCAGATCTTGAGTGGGATCTTCATTAAGTTAAGATTGTACCGGCGGGTTGCTTTTTCTCGTTATTTACTCTTAGCATGGTTTGAATGAAACATAGCTTCATTTTTTTAAATTGTTTTGATTGTTTTAGCTCTAGTAGTAATATTTCTATTTATATTGATATCACCAATACTATGTATCTTGAAATTAGCAATTTTCATTACTTGGACTCTTTAATAAGAAAGTTCTTTTTCGTGAATCTTTATTAATTTAAGCAATTCGATCATGTTACTAGTTCCAATGATAAATATTTACACTTACTTTTTTCAAATAATTAGTGCTGTGATATATCTATAGAGTATTACGACAACCTGCTTATTTTATACTCGTTTTGTGCATCGTACTAAAAATGCTAACTATAGTATCGAACTAGCAAATTCTTCTAATAGATGTGTTGTACATAGCATTTTAATTAAATCCTGGTTTTTGGTGACCCTCATCATCTTAAGCTTTTTACTGTTGTAAATATTATGTTTACTCGGGATAAGAAATGCAGTATTAACAATGTTGACTATGACATCGGAAAGGAACATTTTTCTAATAGGTATGTAGTACACATTTTTTAGGGACAGGAACTCTTAATGCTTTTAAAGAAATCAACTTACTGCAGTCGACGCTCGATATAACGATCGTCTCCGTCCTAAAGGAAACGGTCTTTATAACAAGTGGTCGCTATAAGAGGTAGAACATAGAGTATATTGGGATACAGTTGGAGGTTTTCTCACCGATCGTTATATTAGGATGGTCTTTATAACGTGTGGTCGTTAGAAAGAGCGTCGACTGTATTACCTGCTTTGATGACCGTTTATTTAAGGTTATAAAACAAACTATCCTATGGAACTTAATTATTGGGAATTTCTTTTTGGTAGTCTGGTAAAACTGTAAGGTTGATAAAACATAAGAATACCGTCCGTAAACTGGCATTAAGAAGTGTCGATTTCCACGTGTAGGATAACTTTAGAGTGATGAGATCTAATATCAGAAACAATATCAATAAGGATCACGTTAAATGTTTGCATATTGTTGAAAATAATCTTAGATCTGGTACTAAAATGCTTTCATCTTATTTTGATAAAAAAAAAAAAAAAAAACTCCCCAGCGAAACTTTTTCATCAATATCAGCCGTGATTATATCAATAAAATTACGGGTGCTTTCGCTGCCTACAATGTCTCTGTTATCACTTTAACACAGATTATGACATAAGTTTCAGTCTTAATGCGATCAATGTTTGTAATTTAGTTAAGACTGGTATTATTAATAATGATGTAGTCTCTTGGTCATTAATGAATTCGTCTTATGATTTGGAAATGATTGTGTGTCTTCCCTAATTGTTAAGGATTGCTCTGTAAAGCTAAATAATCCTTTTCTTATTTTGTTTGAATTTTTTCGACAGTGATTATTTTTCCACATGTGTGGGAACAAACAATTTTATTCCAGTAAGGATTTAAAAAAAAAAGAAAAACACGTAGTAAAATCGACTGTCCTAATTTTCTTTCCATTACAGTATCGAGCTTTTTATTCAAAATTTATGCATAAAAACTTTCTCTAAGTAACACATTTAGTTTTGTCTTCAACACTACTTTTTCTCAAAACGTTCTACAAGTACCAATTTATTTGCTTTTCTTTGAAAGCGGTTCGGAGTTCGGTGTAATTTAAACCAATTTAAAGAAAGTTGTTAGTACAATTGACTTTAGTGTACTTTTAATAAAGTTTATCCCTTTTATGTCTTCATATTAAGCATTTTAATATTCCAGATAATTTGTATGCTATGCGATAATTTTTATGGTGCTAATTTTGATCAATTAGCTTATACTTCTGGTGTTTCAAAAAGTACCCTAGTGTATAAATAGGCGATATATAGATATAATAAGATCAACTGAAAATTTTGACTGTTGTCATCAAGAAATCATATATTTATCTTATTTCATGCTTTTTAGTGCGAATCAAGCTCAAAGAAATTGACTTTAGATTTAAAAAAAAACATTTTTTCCTCAAGATTACACCTCGCTATTATTGTATCTGCTATACCAATTCAGCACTAATGTATCGCTCAACGGTGTCAATAGCCCCACACTCTCAAGGGAAAAAGCATTATTAGGAGCTGGGATATAGCGATCCCCTGGTGGTAGCAAACCATTTAATTGGTCCAAACTGAAGCCGCATGTTATTATGCAATTTCATACTTTTGAACGATCCCCAAACGCTTGAGAATCTGCTATAGCCATCCAAACATTTCACGTCAAACAAATTTTAATGAAAATAATTTTTAATTTTTAACATTGCTAAGAAGCTTTTTCGATTATACAAGTTTCAGTATTTTTGGAAAAATTTGACAACCTTAAACAAGAGGAACTTGACCATGGACTGATGTTCCTTAAACTGATAAAGTTAAAGTTAAACTATTAAAGTTAAAGTTTGTAAGACATAAGTCCGGGACCGTCAATATATGTTCCAATGGCAGCTGTCAATACATTGAACTTTTTTTTATATTTTGCCTGAATCTATAGATCAGTATGCTGTGGATTTGTTTTAATAGTTGAATTTCAAATCGCATATAAAATTCAAAAGTTTACACCCATAATAATATCTCTCTTCCATGTTATGGATATATTTTTTGTAAATGGCAAGTTTTTTTACTTTGCTTATTCTTAAGTACAATATGGTTTACGGTTCATTATTGAAGTCTCTTATAGGAAACGGATTTTTCTTTTGAAAAATCGGATGTAGCGAACCTTTGACTATAGCGACTTCTTAGGCCGGTCCGTTGAGGGTTATTCTCAAATACTAAATTATGCGCAAAAGTTTGATGATACTGGTTGCTTTTGTAGTCTTAGTTTGTGATTGAAATAATAAAAATTGAAATAATTGTTCTTTGTGATTACCAATATTTATTCTATCCTTTATGTGTCCCCTTATACCGCTGTGCATAGCAGCTTTGTGCTAGCTCTAACATTTTTCAAAATTTACATATTTTTTTTATGAATATACGTATGTATTTGTAATATGTATGGGTGTATGTATATATATACAGGGTGTCCACTCCAATCGTGGACCAATAGCTAATTTCTAAACCGTTAGAGATAAGCATATAGTTTATTTAGGAAAAAATCTCCAAATTATGAAAGGAATTTTGGGTCTATTCAATTTTTTTCAAAAAATCAAATTTTGAAAGAGTTACGAAATTTAAATTTTTATACAGCCCCCCAGTCCTATCAATCATATTTAGTAAAACATTCTTGACACTGTAACGTTTAAAACTAAAAAAAAATCACTCTTCTACCACAAAAATTGACCGAGTTATGACGTTTTGAAAAATCAAGATTTTGAAGGATTTCGCATACGGTCCCTTAAGCGATCTCTCGATGACGTCATGAAACAATGCAAAATCTTGATTTTTCAAAACGTCATAACTCGGTCAATTTTTGTGGTAGAAGAGTGATTTTTTTTTAGTTTTAAACGTTACAGTGTCAAGAATGTTTTACTAAATATGATTGATAGGACTGGGGGGCTGTATAAAAATTTAAATTTCGTAACTCTTTCAAAATTTGATTTTTTGAAAAACATTGAATAGACCCAAAATTCCTTTCATAATTTGGAGATTTTTTCCTAAATAAACTATATGCTTATCTCTAACGGTTTAGAAATTAGCTATTGGTCCACGATTGGAGTGGACACCCTGTATATATATATATATATATATATATATATATATATATATATATATACATACATATATATATATATATATGTATGTATGTATATAGAAACTTGCACAAGAGTTCAACTCAAAACACATCACTTTTCAATAAAACAGATTTTAATTAGGAGTTCGTAATAAAAAAATGAGTATTAAAACTTTTGTAGAAATACATAACTTACATTTTGATACTTTAAAGCACAATAACAGTTGAAAATGTTTGCAGTTCGTTAAAAGAAATAATTAAGGAAGTGTTTTCAGCTTATGTAATACAATTACACTAGTAACTCATTTCAAAGGTTGAGAAATTTTTAATTCAATAAAATTTAACTAATCAATGCAAAAGAAACTCCACTGATCAACATAAGACATTTGCTATTTGTAATCGATTGATAAGTTCAAAACATTCTTCACTTTGAAATGCATTCATTAAACTTTTTATGTTTTCAACTCTAAGAAGAATTTTCTTGGAAAAATTAAACTTTCTGTACAGTCAATGAAAACAAGATTCAACAAACACGATTTAAACCTTCTAATGAAGTTCTGTGACTAGTGCTTCTAAGATAAATGCAGATATCATCATTTTACTTGTCAAAAGCATTTATAACAAGCATTTTTTATGTACATTATTATTTCCCATTCCCTGTCTTATTCGCTTACAATTTTGTAATTTAAAGTAAAGTAATTACTTTTACGTGATCAGATATAAAATTAGCAAAGCGTCAAACAAAACATAGAAGTTTCATGGTTTGAATAATTTAAATTTATTCCTAATGGAAAAATATGAAATTAAAGTGTAAATATTTGTTCTCGTAAAAATTTAGCAAACGTGAAATAGTACTTGAAGAATATTTAATGTCTTTTTATTATTAGTTTTTATTTAATACTATTTTAATGTTAAACTATTAAAGATGGTTCCTAAAATAGTCATTTTCAGCTGCCATAAAAGTTTTTTTAAATATTTTTTAAAGAGAAAAAGCATGAAGAAGGGTTAACGCATCGTAAAAAAGATTGCTAAAAATAATTTGAAAATGTCAACAATAGATATAATTACAAAATAAACATTGAAGTACGGATTTCTGAAGGGGGGCGGGATACCTGTCAATCGATCTGTGCCCTCTCCATCCTTAAAATCTTTAGATAATAGTCCTATTCGGACAAATTTTTCATTTTGTGCGAGAAAACTCATTTCTATGTGTCTTTTATTGTTCATTTGAACAAGTTTTCGTTCAATTTTGAACACTTCACGAAATTTTAACATAAGAGTTTCCACGAAAAGTTAAAGGCAAATATGAATCCCGAACTAAAAAGCAGATTTTCTTCACTTACGCTTCGTAGGAAAAACTCTTTAAAGAGAATATTAAAAAATATATATTTTATTCGATTTATACTACAGGATTTTTTGATCAAGTCAAAAATGCTTTACATTATTTTCCACTCGAGAATTTCAGACCTTTAAGAAAAAAAACTAAAAACTTTAAAAAATACTTTTGAAACGAAATATCTAAGAAAATTGTGCGGGTTAAGAATATATTTTAAATTCATATTTGTTGCAGCAATTTAATAAAAATTGAGATGCAACTTCTCGTAGACTTAACATTGACGTAAAATGGAGATCTATTGTTTGAATTAAACTAAGTAAATTCAAATTGCAAATGAGATATTATTGAGTACATAAATAATTGTTGGGATGATCTTCATATTTTCTCACTCTGGAGTTTTAACATAAGTTTCTCTTTTTTTTTTTTTTCAAAACGCTAATTCAAAATAATTTAAGCTTTGGGCAAAACAAAATAGCTGCAACTATATTTGTTGTGATTAAAATTCTTCATTTGAATGGTCTTTAATTTTTATTTTTTTATTTTTATTCAAACGCTTTAATTTATTTTTTATATATGTATAGCAAGAAAATTGAGGCGGTACACGAAAAAGTAGGCTCGTTTAACTCTTGATGAAGCTTGTTGTTTTCCTACTATTTTAATTTTATAGAAGCTAAATTATTTTTGAAAATTGTACTTGGGTCATTTTCAAAATTTGCTTACATTTGCTGTCCGGAGGTTAAAAAGACGATTTTGGAGCATAACTTATACTTTAAATTCAATGCGAACAATTATTTTCTGCAAGAAATACCCCCAAAAAAAGTCTATCACTCAAAAAATTATTAAAATTTATTCATTTATTTTTATACAAGTTTTTAAAAATGAGAATCAAGGCAAAAACGCTTCTCCATTTCCAATTTTCGCAAGTTCAATTTTTTTTATTTACTTAATCGTAAAAAAAGTATATACAATAAATTATTTTTATCTATTGACTATTAGTATATGATATTCATAATAAATATTGACAATAGTATTTTTTTTCTTTAAGAATAGTATGAATATATTTTGTCCGGCAGTTCTTGTCAAGTCCGTTACCCTAAGATTATTTTAACTAAAAAAGGTATTTATTGCAGTCAAAAGATCGTAACCCGTATTCAGTTAACTTAACAAACTAGTGACGTAACTATTTCGTTTTCCTGAGTCGAGAAGTATTGCTGTGACGTTTGGCACAAGATTTCTTCCAGGTGCGTATTTTTATTCTTTGTCAAGTCTGTTACCAAAGATTTTAGTATTAATTTTGACTTTTTTTCAACTTTTACCCCGAAATATTGTCTATTATACAACTCTGAGAAATGCCTATTGTTGTTCGATTTTTAAATTCGACAACCTAGCCATAATTTGACATTTTGGTTGAAATGTCAAGTCCGTTATTGGTCAAATCCGTTACCAAATGTCAAGTGCGTTACCATACAGTTTTTGATCAGTATTTTAATAATCACAAATATCGTTTTCAGCTTCAGGGACGCAAATAATTTCAAATGAAATTGGTTCTATGCGCTATGATATAGTTTAAAAGTGAGATTTCATATTAATTTTGAATTCTAATGGACGACAATTTTCCTTGAAATTTAAAGTTTTACAGCAGCATTTGTATACTTAATTATACATCAAAGTGTACAATCAATTACTTTTTCGCACACCTAAAATATGTTACAGACCATCTGTTCGTGATTCGTAAGAAAATAGCAAGTAAAAAAAAATTACTTAAAAGTTCTGAAATGCAAGCATATGGTGAAAATGACCCGCTTACTTGTTAATATTGATTATTCACGCCAAAAACTCTTGTTTCTGTTTTAAAATTTCATATAATTTAACAAATGTAGTCTTTGACTTTCATACTTAATAAAATAATCCATAAGTATTTGTTCCACATTTTTTAAACCAAGCGAACCACAAAAAGGAGTTACACGCGATACATTTTAAACAAATACAACGTTGAATATAATATCTAACAAGATATCAACAGGGTAACATCTTACATTTAAAAACAGATGGTTAAAAACCATTTTAGCAATGAAGTTCCAGTACATGCTAAAATTATTTAATAGTCTCGATGTCATAATATGCTTTCTGAGAAGCTGATGTACAGTAAAATTGTCCTTTCTATAAACTTTTAACTTCTTCCAAATCTATATCATCCAATTTTTTTTCCGCATTTAAAACTTTTCCATAGGAAATGATACTTGGAGTGACGAGTAAATGATCATGCTATGGATTAAACATATAAGCAGCTACAAGAGGAAAATAGAAGATGACATTAAGTAAGAGATGGAAAAAGTGGTTTATCTTCGCAATCGGCCACTAAATAGTTTGGTCCTCGAATATCTTCAAAAGGAGTTATAAAAACTGATTTCTGGCCGAAAAAGCAATAGTTTCAAAATTGTCTCCCATTGAAAACGTCCAAAGTATCTTAGAAAGCTATCCTCTTTGGAAAGACAGAAAAGTACTCTCCCATTTAACTGTTTGAGTTCATGTTTTCCAAAATTGAGCCATCAATAATGCTTTACTTTCGTATTCTCTTCAAGAATGTAGTAAAATGTTTATCTTCGTTTTCTAAAAAACGGATATCCATAGCTCTTAAGAAAGCAAAAGTATTGCAGAAAGAACAAAAAGAGACACTAAACTTTCTCTGTTAATGTGTGCACCTGGAAAAAAGTACAAGTATTAATACGTAGTAAGGAAAATACAATATAGTCACTGAGTTTTTTTCTTTCGACTGATATTATTAAGGTCCATTTGAGTCTTTTTACTATTAGTTAATGCATCTTTATTCTAGGAGAAAGTGAAGTTCTAAAAAATTGTTTTTTTTTTGAATACGCACAGTCAGGGGTGCCCACAGGGGGGGATTATGGCGCAAGTTGCGCCATCAAAATTTTTGGGGGGGATTTTTAAAACTAATTTAATACTTATTTAATTCATTAATTTATTTTTTTAATTTAAATTATTTGCTGATTTTTTTTAAATAAAAATTATTCATTTATTTATTTTTTAAATCAAATTATTTTTTTTATTTCGTAATTATAATTTTTTATTTGTTTATTTCCTTTCCGTTGTGCCTGGAAGAGAACAAAAGCGATTCTATTTCGCGCATAATTAACACTTTAGAAAAAAACAATAATAAATAAAAAAATAGTTATTATTTTAAAAAATAAATAAATTTAAAAAATAAATAAATAATATAAAAAAAAATAAATTTAATGAAAAAAGAGGGGTAAAAATAAAAAATAAAAAGCACAAGAGGGTTGTGAAAAATTTGGGGGGTTGGGATTTGCGCCATTGAGCTTGGGGGGGATAGGCACCCCTGCGCACAGTTGGATAGAATATTTTTATTCTGTTTCTTTCTTTCTATTTTTTATTTAATTAATGATTACGAATTCACCTTCCCATTTGTTTTCTAAAAGATTTCACCTGATGAGCTTTAACAACGCCTAGAACTTATAACTTATTACCTCTAGAGCTTATAACCCTTACTTATCCATTATGCCTAGGATTTTCCGTACGAGGGACTATGTAAAATAAAATTCCTAAAAAAAAGAGATCCAAGGATACGATTGACCACGCCGGGAAGACATAGAAGTGGTTTCTGAACAATTCGTGTTCTTTGGAGCTGTTAATTTGAAAGGGAATAGACAGTTTCATATTACCCAGGGCGAAATTTCGAATATACGTCTGATATAAACTCATGTTTGTAAAAATTGCAACACAGTGAAGGAATCATCATAATTAAATGAAATTTAATACACAGCTGAGTGACAGTGGTACAAATAAATGATTAAACTTCGAAAGCCAAAAAACAATAAAAAAATATTGAAATGAGTATTTTGTGTAGTCACCACGCGCTGCAATAAGTGCTGCTACGTGACGTGGTATGGAGTCAAACAAATTTTTAATGTCTGCCTGATCAAGAGCATTTCATACTGTTTGTATGCGTACCCAAAGTTCGTCTGTTGAAGCAACAAGACGAGGATCACGAACGAGATGTCGGCCAACGAAATCCCAGACATGTTCAATCGGCGACATATACGGGGAACACGCTGGCCAGGGAAAAAACTGCACCTGCTACGATGCAAGGAAGGATTGAACAGTCCTAGCGGCATAAGGGCGGTCATTATCCTGCTAAAATACAGCGCCAGGCAAGCCTTGAAGGAAGGGGACAGCTTGGGGCTATAGAACTTCACTGATATACCGGTTGCTGTTCAGGTTACCCACAATTCGTAGCAATTGAGATCGTCCGTGATATGACATGGCTCTCCAGACCATGATTCCAGGTGTTCGTCCACTGTGACGTTTAATAATGCACTCTGGAAGGTGGCGTTCACCGGCATAGCGTCGGACGCGAATGTGGCCATCATGGTGCCAAAAATTAAAGCGGGATTCGTCAGAAAACACAACATACTGCCAATCAGGCGGCGAGGGTTTAGAGTGAGCGGGATCATGTATAAAGGAGTTCTTTCACGCAGTCCACGCAGTAGCAGACGTCTATGAATTGATGAAACACACATTGAAACACCTGTAGCTGTTGACCACTGTGCTGCCAGTTGTCTGGAAGAAGTTGTATGGTCCGGCAGTACCATGCTGATCAGGTGTCTATCATCGCGCGCTGACGTCACATTTCCGGGTCTGCTCCCAGATTTTCGAGTTGCCCGACACTCGTCCGTCCACTGCTTCTAAACACGCATCACTGTGCTGCTGTTACGCTGCACACGAGCGGCTACTTCACGATGAGACAATTCATCTTCACGAAGGCCGATGATCCTCCCCCGTTCAGACTCCGTAAGTTGTTGAAACCTCGCTCTTTTTCGTCGAAGAGGCATAAGCAGCGTCTGATCTAACGTTTATCACAAGCAGATAACCACCTATAACTATACACGCCTTGCTGAAGCCGTCTATTTATTCGGATAAATCCGGCGTTCAGAGGGCGCTGCTCAGCGTTCGCATGCGCTACACGTCTAAAATCCTAATCATTTGCATATCATACCCTACTTTGCATTTGCTGAAAATTTCAGCCCATTCGCGCAAGTCCTTCATGGTGTTGCAATTTTCACAAGCATGAGTTTATAAAACAATTATAAAGACTTTAAGACTACTAAGACAACTAAAGTGTTGCTCTAGTCTAAGATAACCAGAAGTAGTTAACCAAGAGTTTACACCGAGTATTAGTCTAAGTTTCGCAAGTTCATAGAATATTTTTTTTTTCAACGTAGCCAAAATCTAAAATCAGCTATACTCATTAGAGTAGACTATATTTAGGTGTTATAAATGTATGCTTTTAAGTGTAGAATGTCTGTACGTTACTAATAACTTCATTAGATAATAAATAGCCTAAGTTCATTTATACTTAAGGTCAAGAAAAAATACCTATTAACACTTGCACTCTTTAAAGACAAGTTTTTTACATATTTTTGACTATACTTTAGAGAGCTTTTGAAACATTTTCTGGCTTTTTAAAAAGTATATTGATGTTTTTAGTCCCCAGGTTATGTACATTATTTATAACAATCATTAAATCAAATAATATATTATTAAGGACCTAGTATTATAAGAAATTAATTTCCTAAACACATTTATATACCTCAGAACCAGAACGACGTGTCCAAAAATGGCGATTTTCACTTTTTTGCAGCATTGTATGTAGAATCTTATACCGCATCAACCCATAAGAACGTTATTCTAGAAAAGAAATTCCTTCACAATTATTTAGCAGTGTCAAAAGAGCGCGAATCTCATTCTTTGCATGTATCAGATATTCGTTTTCGCCCTCTACGGAAAGGTGATGAAAATGGACTCACGTTAGTCTGGTTCTGATGTACAGGTTTGTAAACATTTATTTTTGTGAAGAAATATTTTTTTAACGGATGAAAATATCAAAAATTAAAAATATTTGCTGATTCAGAATTGTTTGCAGATGTGTCTCATTACCTCACATGGGGTTATTAAAGACAAGCATTTATTGAAAATTTTAAACATTTTGTTTAACCTACATGTTTAAGCTAAATAATCGCCTGAAAAATCAAGAGAAGTCTTTTAATCCAGTTAATATGAGGTATTTGTTTTTAAGTTATTTAGAATGTAAGCATACATGTTATTATTTTTTTTTGTATCTTATTGCCCCAATCTTCCATAATGTACTTTTTTAAAGAGAGATTTAAAGAATGCTATTATATGCTATGTTACACGTTGTATGTCATCTTAAAAAATACGTACCTGATTTGCTATCTTTGGGTATAGTTGAAACTCTTTTTACAGTAAATGGATCTAAAAATAAGAATCGGAATAAATACTTAACAAAATTGTTGATTTGAATCAAATTTACCTTCATTTTTAATAAAGATTAAAAAAAAAACTCTCAGCATTTTCACGGCAGGACATTTAAGACACTAAAAGCACTGTAGCAGCACTAGAAGTAGTTTTCGTTAATTTATGATACTTAGTTTGCAACTGTTTACCATATTCCCTTGAGAAATAAAATCAACGCTAAGACGTACATAAAAATGATTCGTGAGGTGAAAAACATAATGTAGCTTCCTAATTTGTAATTTTTCCTTGTAAAGGAGAACAATGTAGTGAGAAACATATTTAAAAAAAATAAAACTACTGTTAAAAAATAAAAGTAGAGGTTTCAACTGTGTATTTTTCGTAAAAACATAATAAAAAGACATTTTAATCATCGATTTTTTTCAAGTTTATTTTTTTCATATTTTCATTTTTTTTTCTTTTCTCCCAAGTGCTAAAATCAGGGTTTATAACATTCACTACTAGTTTGCAGTAAATACTTGCAGAACGTTGCAAGAAACTTCACTTGGTGAATAAAATCTTCCAATTAAAATTTGAAAAATAAACATATGAATAAAAAATTAAACCCTTTTCTGTTATTTTTTTTCTTTCTCCCATATCCATTAAATTTCTTTCACCGAATTAAAATACTTTAATAACTGTAAAAATTATAAGTATCAGCAAACATATTTAAAAAAAGTAATAAATAAACACATTACAAACTTATTTATTTACATAAATATTACTGAAATAATACCTACAGAAACATCATTTTCAAGCAATAGGGGAATGTGGGGCAAAGTGAAATGCTAAAATATTTTAACGGTTTACAGCGCCGTCTGTCCAGCAATATTTTAACTAAGTTCCTACACATATAGTTGATTTTTGTCAAAAAAATAAATAGTTCCAAACATCAACGAAAAAATTTATACAACGAATTTTTAAAATTTGATACCTTAATTGTGGAATGTTCGTGGTTTTTCAAAAATATTTCTTGTTATAAAATGATAAAATTTTTGTAATTATGATTTTAACTATTAATTGAGATCTACTGATGTCCAGTGCAGTCCTTGTTTAGTTTATATAAGGCATTTTTTGATTTTAAATGTTCAATGTAATTAGTCAAGTGTACGCGGGGCAAAGTGAAATAGCTCATTTCGTTTGCTAATGCATTCAAAATCACGTACTTAATTCTTCATTTATTAATTTATTCACATTCTTTTACTTATTAATTCACCTATTTATTTATTCATTCACTTATTTTGTTATTCATTCTGTATTTTATTCACGCATTTATTTTTTTCATATATTAATTCATTTATTTGTTTGTTTACTTATTGTTTTATTTTTTCATTAATAATTCATTTACTGTTTATTTACGCATTAATTTGACGAAAATTTTTGTAATTCAACAAATAGAAAATGTTTCATTGCAAAAATATTGTGTTTTTCACTTTGCCCCATGGTTTTTTGAAGTCAAAAATTTGAACCTTTTTTTGAAGGTGCAAAATAGCTGCTTAAATTGAAAAATAACATTTCAACGATAGTTGTATAATAAAATACATTAGTTCTTTTTTATGTATACCGATTTTTGGAACAAATTTCTAATGTGTTCATTTTGAAACAGATGCTAAACTTAACTATTTCGCTTTGCCCCACATTCCCCAATATGTAAACATTGCAAAACTTTTGAATACAAAAGTCCAATACTTTGGAAATGTAAGAGACCCCCACTTCACCAGTTAGGTGTTAAAATGAAGAAAATGTTTAACATTTTCTGCAGAGAAGCACCCAGAACCTACGTCTAATCCTATAAATCGCCCGGCGGACTGGTATTGCCAATTTTTGGTAGGTGAACAGCCGAACTTGAAGAAACCTGTTTCGAGATTTTGAGACATGTAGATAATCCCAATATTCTTCTTTCTAAATTCGTAAACATTTTTGAAATCGATGAACTGTTCAGAAAATAGAAAATTTAAAATGAAATTTAATGAACGCAAATGCACTACTTTTATAATTCATATATTTTCTTTCTTGGTTTTCTCAAAACCACGTTTTCAAAGCTTTCATTTACGCAAACAGCTCTAGCAATGTATATATATATATATATATATATATATATATATATATATATATATATATATATATATATATATATATATATATATATATATATATATATATATATGAAGCTCTAAAAGCTAGTCTTTATGCAGTATGTGGGTTTTAACCAATGATGAACTAAAGTTAAGTAACGTAAATCGCGTTTTTTTGGAGGAGGGGGGTTGATTTCAAGCATTCAACTGTAAACCATAGTTTCAGGTAGTTGTTTAAAATTTTGAAAAGTCATATCCTTCTGCGGTATGTAACGAAGAGATACATACAAAAAGTTTTTAAAAATAGAAATGTTAAAAAAACGGTAGGTTTTTGCAGAAAACTGACTTTTTACTAAAAAAAATTTTAAAAATAAATTGTCAAAATGTTTTTTTGTGTCATATTATATAATCGTTTCAAGTTTTAGAAAGGTGTAATGAATATTGAAGGAGAAAATATTTAGGGTGTTTGCCTACCTTGTGCAAGCCTATGAGTGCTATAAGCAATAGGTAGAAAAATAGTATACATTGCACATGTTATCCCTGAAAAAATACTTACCGACTTGTTTTCGAAACTGGTAAAACGCTTCGAAACCAGTCGCGTCAAACTTGTCGTTCGACTTGAAGATAACTCGGAAGAAATCTGCGTCCGACTCAATAAGTTTGGGCTTCTGGTTTCCACAGTGGCGAGCCAACTTACGATCCACGGTCTTATAATTGGAAAATTCAACGTAATCGCTAGCAGTTTCAGTTAGACACCTTGGAAAGAAGTACGAAGAAAAAATAATATTCCAAATTCAATGCTGAGTATAAAACAAAGTATACACTGCAAGAAACAAACTGTTATGCATAAGCCAGGATAAGGAAGAACAATAAGAGGATGTCTGCCTCCAGCTCGGTTATTGGCTATTCCTGACTGATGAGCCCATAATATGGACGAAACTGCAGTGTCAGAATGTCATAACCGAACTGTGGGTGTATTTGCTTCAAATAAACTGTTTCTACAGTGTAATATTGGCAGCAGAGGTTCCAGTTTGAAACTGTAAAATGCACAGTAATAAACTGTAAAAGTAGCAATTATACAGTTTATTACTGTGCACTTTACAGTTTTAAATTGGAACCTCGGTTGCCAGTATTTTACTGTAAAAACAACAGTTTATTTTTTTCATTGTATTTGATGCTAGCTAGAACTAGCTGAGCTGTGGGAGTAATTGCGTCAGTTTTGCCTTAGCCCTGGCTTATGGGCGATAACTCTTTGCATACTACCCAGCTTTTGCCTTTAAATTTCGAGTTGAGCTGCACCGTAGTTTGCGGACGCTCGCTGGTAAGATAAATTCATTTTATCTACCAGTTTGTTGGCTATCTTAGCTACAATAAGAGAATCTTTGCCTCCAGCTCGCTATTGGCTATTCCTGTCTGACTAGTCCAGAATAAGGACGAAACTGCAGTCATAGCTGAGCTGTGGGTATAATTGCTTCAGTTTCGTCTTAGCCCTGGCTTATGGGCGGTACCTTAGAATCCTTAGAAACATAAAATTTGTGTTTCTAAGGATTTTATTTTTCAAAACACATTTAAAATCAAACTATATTTTTAGTGACTAGTTTGTACTTGTTTTTATCAAGTACCATGCAATAAATATTTACTGTAAATTGTTCCACTTTATTTCAGTGTTTATTTCTCAGAAGTTCAAGAGTTAGTTAGAAAATATACACATCTAAATTTGAATTCATTTCCAGAAAAAAAAACTTAATTAAAGAAAACAAAGTATTTCGCATTTCAGAATACCATATCCATACCTAAAGAGGGTCATCTTGTCCCGCACGTGACGCTCATGTATTTCACTAAATAGGAGTGGTTTCAAAGAGTAATGAACGATATTTTGTTGGTTAAGAAATCACAAACAGGTGGGAGACTACTCAGGCAAAAAACTGTTTTTTACCTTTCAAAATTACTATCTTTTAAGGCCCTGCGCAACATGGAAGGAGACTATAAATTTGACGTGTCTGTGTATCTCTGTATCTGTCCGTGGCACTCCAGAGTCTAAACAGATGGACCGATTCTTTTTTTTTTGTCCGAAAGAGTTGATCGAGAGTGTTCGGATGACAGTAATTAACGAAGACATCATTTAAAAACCTTTAAAACATTTTGCGCCATTTTTGAAGCGAAAACCTGTTTAAAACAATAGTACTAAAAAAGGAGAACATTTTTATGAGTCTATTAAAATGTGCTTGGAACTTCCATGTTATAGATCTCGAATTATAATGTCTTTTAGAAAATGCGGCTAAGCCTTAACTTTACGCGATTGCAAAACGATGTCATTGTTGGCCGACAAGGAAAGAAAACTCAATGGTATAAAATGTTTATCTGTTGCCAGTTTCTTTTTGTGAGCAATCAAAGTACTTGTAATTGATTTCAGTATAAGGATTTTCAATTTCCCCTCTTTGTTCAACTTTTGCGACAAGCAAGTTTCCTAATAAGGATTATCTCTCCTTTTCCGTGTGTACCATGTCCACTTGAAAACAATTTAAATTTAAAATGCTTTCTGACCAGTGAAGTTCGTTTTAATATGATGTCAAGCAATCAGGGTCGGGGTTTTTCTTATTAATTTAATCTTAGTACTTATTACTGAAATATGAGCGTCCCGTGGGGGGGGGGGGGCAAAATAGCGTTTTCGCAGAATGGCCCAAGAACAAAAGGAAATACACTTACGGGGGAATGCCGTCAACATCGAAGTAAGCAAACGTGATATGAACTCGCTCTTTATCTTTTCCCCGAAAGGTGTAGTGACATTCAGTATCTCTCGGATAAAATCCTGGATAGTTTGGGGAACTAAAAGTCCCATTTCCTCTGTCTTCACTCCGGAATATGAATCGGCAATCTAAAAGTGGAGTACATATTTTATACTGATTAGAAATTTAAGAGACATGCTGAAAATATTTTCCAGACGCATTTAAGTTTATCTGATATCTTACACCAGACAAGCCTTCAGTTTTAGATGGGTATGTCTTACTTAAATATAACATGTTGAGTTAAGTAGTTGAGCTTCAATAACAAACTATAGAGTTATGAGTAGTTTGATTAATAACACGTAATCACGAAACAAAATAAAAAAAATACGCTGTATAAATAGCGAAATATCTGTTAATACAAATAGCATAATCAAAACTGCCGACGTTCATTATTCGATACCAAGCACGGATAATTAGGAATTCAAAACAGACATAAAATAAGTTAGCTTTAGAGCTTGAGATATTATATTTTATAAGTTCTATCAATTTTTTGCTTTCTCAATAGCGCTAACCTGTTCGTTCAAAAACGTTTGTGAAACGCTGATATACTGTATTCATACACTGCAAAAATAAACTATTGTTTTGACAATATAATCCAGGCAGCAAAAGTTCTAGTTTAACACTGTAAAGTGCACAGTAATAAGCTGTAAAATAACTAATTTTACAGTTTGTGACAGTACATTTTGCAGTTTTAAACTGAAACCTCAGCTGTCAGTATTATACTGTAAAAACAAGTTTTTTTTTGCAGTGCAGAATGTTTCATTTTATCAACCAGACCTTCAGCCGTGGACTAACAATAGTTCAACACGAACGATGACCTGCTTTGCACGTGATTCAGATTATTTTATATGTTACAATTTTTAGAGTAGATTTAGAGGTTTAAACAATCAGTGTAGTTAAATATTAATAAATAAAAGAGCAAGCTTTTATTAAGGCCACGCAAAAAAATCACTGCAGTCACATGCCTCCTCGGGGCAGCAGGTTCCTCACCTCTGATCAAGAGATTTAAGGGATAAGAAGAAACAGCATTAACTATCTTTGTTAATAATTCTTGAAACAGCTGCTTACTTTTATTGCTTAAAGCAGTTGCTTTCTGTTTTCGTATGCACGGGTAATATATCGAGTGTAAGTAGACCACTTACTACTTCAAAGAAACCTAACTCCTCGGCAAACAATTCAAATTCCGCTCCTTTCGGTCAAATAAAATGCTTTAAAAAGAGCCCGAACAAGGCTATAAAAGAGCAACGAATTACCTTTGGTCGCGGGCTCAGGTGTGACCTTCTTTTCTCGAAGGACGCAGTTCAGGTGAATTCAGAGAGTTGAGAAAAAGAAAAGGAAGAGTGCTAGGACGTAATGATAAGAATAAACGAAATATCCGACATAGCCAGATGAGACCAAAAAAAAAAAAAAGAAAGAAAGAAACCACGAAAAATATATAAACGAATCACTATTTTCCTTCTTGAAACGAATAGAAAAAGCGAAATATGCAACTTATTCACTATCAATAAAGCAAACATTGACCA
Source organism: Uloborus plumipes (assembly GCA_038373865.1). Taxonomy (NCBI): domain Eukaryota; kingdom Metazoa; phylum Arthropoda; class Arachnida; order Araneae; family Uloboridae; genus Uloborus; species Uloborus plumipes. Next base: position 38,278 of record JAXGGA010002417.1, on the reverse strand, counting down.
TCAGAAATAATGAGGAAGAAAAAATTGCTCCCACTACTCCAACATAAAAAATGCCCAGCCAAGTCTATTAAGTAAACTTGAGTACCACAAAGGAAAGATACAAACTGCATGCCTTAAGGCAGAGAGTAAACAAAGCTTCAAGATGAAGGAGGAAGAAAACATACACATAACTTATGGTATGTAATTTATGTCATTTATACATATCCCTACACGTTAAAGTCCAGAAAAATGCGGAACAAAATCTTTCGTTTCCCATGATAATAATTTGTAGCTATAAAGTGAATTAAAGAAAAAGTTAGCACACATAAATTTGCTAAAAGACGCTTTCAAACCATTATAAAGTAAAGAGAGAAAACTATATTTTAAAATTAATCTTAAGTTGTTTGGAATACTATAAACACACGGCGGATTTCTTGAGGAATGAATTTAAATATTATAAAATGTGACGCGCGTTTACGTATACATAAGAGAATAAAATCCGTGATATGTTTTTACCATTATTGTTAGCAATGTAAATTGTATTGTTCGAAGCCTTTCAGTGGTTTTATAAAATGAGTGCCCAAAGTGTGCTTGGGCAATAAACCGTGAGTCTTCCGCGCTTGTCTGACAACCTAACCAGAACACCTGCCTTGCACTTCACAGTCCTCGATCACGGAAACTGAGTTGGGGACAGTAGGCGTTAGTCCTTATGGGATGTTTCACAAGTGAGTTCAGTTTATGATAGAATTAACATTTTTTTTCGATGCATGTCTTGTCATCATTACTGGGCTTATGCGTAAAAGCAACTGTTTACTCAGTAAAGTGTGTATAAATAATGAAGGAAAAAAAATAAGTGGTTTTGTTTTGAAAAAATAGGGCTCAGCAGAATTCATTCAAACAAAAAATAAAATAAAATACCTATTTGTCATTGAATTAGCAACTTGTTTTTCAGCTTGTATATATGCATGTAAATGTAACAATAGCTAAAAGTGTACTAAATTAAATGTTCACTCTTTCGTGAAATTAAGCACAACGCAAACATTCACAGAATTTAATAAACACGTTTGATTTGGTCACAACTAACCATTCCTTAATCGACATTATATCATTAAAATATTTTCCAACAGCGTACAATTAAACCAGAAAGCAAGTAAACTGATAAAATTACTTTCGCGCTTCAATAGAGCTATGATTAATAATTTCTCAGATTAGGTTAAAGTATTTGTTCCAAGTTAAATACATCGATTAATGAAATGTCAAGAGTAATTGAGAGTTATAACTGTCGGAACGATGCAATAATAGAATGAACATTTTGGGGTCTAGTACGTATTAACTTACAGAAACATGATCTTTTTCACACTGCAAAAATGAACTGTTGTTTTTACAGTATAGGTCTGGCAGCCGAAGCTCCAATTTAAAACTGTAAAATGCACAGTAATAAACTGTAAAACTAGCAATTTTACAGTTTCTCACTGTAAAGTTAGAAATTTTGCAGTTTATTGCCGTAAAATGTGACTGTATTATACTGTAAAAACAACAGCATAATACTGGCAACAGAGGTTCCAGTTTAAAACTGTTAAATGAAAGGTAATAAACTGCTGAATTAGCGATTTTACCGTTTATTACTGCAAAATTAGCAATTTTATAGTCTAGTACTGTAAAATGAGCAATTTTTACAGTTTATTGCTATAAAGCTAGCTGTATTATACTTTAAAAACAACATTCATTTTTTACAGTGCGGATGATAGAAAGGAAATTACTTTATTCGCATGCAATCAAAAACAGTAAAGAAAACTATTTAATACTACTGATTTTTTTGAGTGTAATATTAATTCGAAAGCTACTTGAACTTGAATTCGAAAACTCCATGATTGTGTTGATTGCAATCTGTTACAAGAAATTTAGAGTTAATTTACGTAAGAATGTTAATTTATCAAAAAAGGAAGAAGGAGAAAAGATGATTATGGCGTGCAGTTGAGTTGGAAGTGTTGCTACTTCATTAACCCTCCTTGCGTGGCACTTTCGTAAAGCACAAATGACCACTCTACGAATCAAGTCCCGTAATTTTCGCCGGAACGGAAACTGAATTCTTCCAACATTTATCTGTGTTACATGTTCAGCATGCACTTTTGCGAGTGTTGTCACAATGCAGAGAAGCGATCTGAACACGCGAATGCTACCTCGATGAATTGCCTGAGACCTTGCATTGGAACATTTTTGCGACTTTTATTATTAAATTAAGGAGTGGGGAAATGTCATGAAAAATTGTTTATTAACTGTATTGAGGATAGGGTTTTGTAAAATCTGTAGTGGAGTTTAAAAAGAGAAACTGCTTTATTTATCTTTCGACAAAATATAGTACACGAAGTTAAATTTTAGCTAAAATTAAAAGAGACTCATCATTTATTGTTTTAATGATAGTTTCATGTAAAATTAAGAAATTGCTATTTATGACGCATTTAGAATTTTACGTATGAAGATTCACAAAATGACAGAATTGTTGAACATTTTATCTATTGAAGTAATTTTTTTTGAATATATACTTCTTTCGAAGCAGAAGTTTATTTTTTCTAAGGCAAAAAAAAAAAAAAAAACTTATTAGCAGCTCCTATTCACCGTGCAGGTCAACTAGGTTTGTGTCCCCCTCCCGTTTTTTAAAAAATAATGTATATGATTAAAGAATTATGTATTCTTAAAAAAATAAAAAATAATGATTTATTTATTGAATAAAATCTTTTTGGAAAAAAAAATAGAACCGACTTCAGTTGGAAATTGCTCTAAAAAGTAAAAAATAATTTTTTTCTTTGAACACCATCGAAACTACTTTTAAACATAAGTTTTGAAGTCGGCGCAAAAACGATAGGTAAAATGATATTTAACCATATTTTGTCAACATTTTTTCAAAGAAACCATTGAAAATTAAAAGCAGAATATTTGTACCATTACACGAATGTGTGGTAATCAATGAAATGAATCCATTAAAATTTATATTTATAGTTGAATTGTAGTTGCGTATGATTCTATACATTGTTTTTGCGCCGACTTCAAAACTTATGTTTAAAAGTAGTTTCGATGGTGTTCAAAGAAAAAAATTATTTTTTACTTTTTAGAGCAATTTCCAACTGAAGTCGGTTCTATTTTTTTTTCCAAAAATATTTTGTTTCATTCTTTTTAGTGTAAATGCACTTAAAATAATCAAAATATAGTTAAAAAACCATGCAGCTGTTCAAAAAACTTGCAGACCTGGACTCGATCTCATTCCATCAGCAACTTCAACCCGACGCTTTTAACCACTTGACCATCGTGTCGCTCATTGAAGTAAGGAATTACGATAGCACATATTTTTTTTAAATAACATGCAATTTTAGCTTTTCGATCATAACTTTTTTTCTAGTGAACAAATATCGTCATATGAATACATGGTACCTAAGTTAACCATCTCCTATCGATTTAAAAAAAATCGTCCAAATCGGTTCAGTAGATCAGATGTTATGTGCGAACAAACAGACAAAAAAACATACGCTTTGAATTCAGAACCTCCTCCTTTTTTAAAGTCGGTTAAAAATTGAAAGTAAAAGTAAGTAATTTGAATTGTGGGAGAAGGAGTTAAGAGTAAGACTTGGAAAGTTGGTGCAAGTTTTTGCTTTTCATGGAAAATAATTTTCAACTAAAGTGGACTCTTTAGCTTTTTTCAAACACCACAAATCAAAATCTTATTTTTTAAAAATGTGTGTCACTTTAATGATCGTTCATACCCCCCCTCCCCCTCGCAGTGAAAAAAAATGTGAAACACAGCAGATTTTTCCCAATAACTCAACACTCATGGTGTTTGATACATTTTATTTGTTTGTAATGATGTTTTTTGGTCACAACCAATATGAAAATCACAAAAAATAGTTACTTTAATTTTTAACATATATTTATCATCTTCAGAATTTTTGACTTTTAATTTTACCTTGAATTTGACGTAAATGCAAGGTATAAAATACAGAATTTTATAAAGGTACAAAAATTAACATAATATAATTGATTGTGCATATAATTTTTGAAAAACTAATATAGGTGCCGCAAATCAAAAACCATTTATTGCCACAATCGATTCAAAGCCCCCAAAAATGGCGCAAACGTCCATAAGAAAATTCTACAGCATCGAAGGACCCCATTGCCAATTTTAACAAAGATCCAACCAAAACTGTCATTTTGTACCATAAAAAAATATGGGGCACATTCCCATGGGAGGATATACCTGCATAAGGACATTACAATCATTAAAATCATTAAAAAAAAAAAAACCATGCAGCTATTCGAAAAAATCCTTGCAGACCTGGACTCGATCTCATTCTATCAGGAACTTCAACCTGACACGTATAACCACTTGACCATCGGGTCGCTCATTGAAGTAAGGATTTACGATAGCAGATATTGTTTTAAATGACATGAAATGTTAGTTTTTCGATCATAACTTTTTTTCTAGTGAACAAATATCGTCATATGAGTCCATGGTACCTAAGTTACACTATCTTCTATCGATTAAAAAAAAATTGTCCAAATCGGTTCAGTAGATCAGATGTTATGTGCGAACAAACAAAAAAAAAAAAAAGTATACGCTTTGAATTGAGAACCTCCTCCTTTTTCGAAGTCGGTTAAAAAGAAGCTCTTTTGATACTTTATTACTATTTCTCTTATTTAGTTTGTTTTATATGAAGAAGAAAGCGTTATTTCTTCAGAACTTTCTACACAATCAAGTATAGTTTCCAGGGTTTCTTTTTTTTCTCATCAATAAACTAATAAATCTGGGGAAAACGTTAGGTGATGATTTATATTTGTTTTGAATAGTTGAGGCAATATATTCTTCACTATTTAATTGAGCTGTAAAAGTATTAAGTCATAAAATGGGCAATAAAAAGCAGTAGCAGTGTTAGGAATACAACAGTGCAGGGCCTCACGGCGCTATATACAAGGAGCAACGTGCCTTGACGCAAAGAGCACCGAGAAAAAGTTAAACGTTATTTTGTGTTGACTTCAAGTGATAGAATAGAGAGGAGGGGGGGGGGGAGGAGATGTTCTCCAAAGTATTGTGGGCTTTGGAGCTCGCTTTTAGTTAGTCGGTCCCTGCTTATTAAGTACTGACACTACAGCCACAAATTTCTAAAGTAGGATGTTATCCAAGAAATCAATAAAATATCAATTAAATAATATAAATGATGGGAAGCAAACAACAGAAATTTTATAAAGTAATGTATCACTAATTTATATTAAAGCAATTACTATCATTAGTTTTGACTTTAACTGAATTTAGATGAAAACAAAGCTCGTTCAAACAGAACTTTCTCTAGAATTATGAATATCCAACTTCATTAACTTTATACAGTCTTAATTTACTTTTAACTGTTTAATGATTAAACAAAAGCTTTACTAAAAGCAGTTGATAATGGCTTTGAAGTCTAACTGAAGTTTCTCGTTTAGGAAGAATTTCGGTCCAAATACTCCCATTACAGATCAGAAACTATAAAATCAATTAATTCACTTCAAATACAGGTAATTGGGAAATGCGATCATCAAAGTTAGATTAAAGCGCTTTTCCGTAATTCATTTTAACCGAAGTACAACTTCACATAGCTATTTGAAAGATCCTCCTACCAATGCTAATTGAATGCTTACAGTGCGTTACTTATATTTTGTAAAAGTCCAGATGTTGCATATAAATCGCTAATTGCACAGCATTTAACAATTTGTGGTTATTTAGAATTTCAAATATCATTTCATTTGCATTTCATTACAGTTTCATTTACATTGCATTCCACATTTAACGTTTGTTTTTAAATGGATGTGAACTTCCAGTTTAGGCATTACATTTGCTAAATAAACACTCCCCAGCTCAGAAACTGCAATGGAAAATTCATTAGCTGGTTGAAGCATTTGAGTTTTGAAGCTCTTTTAATCGTGTTCACAAATTTTATTTACTTCAAAAACACGTCTTTAATCCTTTATCCAATAAAATTTGGTACATACTTTAGTAGCATGATACGAGTAGTTTAACTTGTTGTTGATTCCTTTTTTGTACTTGTTAAAAGAAAGACACTTAATTAATTATTCTAAACTTTTGAAGAATATTAATTCAACAGGAGTGAAGTCGAATGGAAAGTTAAAGAAGCTAAGAAGAATTGGAGCGTTTAATAAAACTAAAAGCTAATAAACCGCGTGTTTTTCATTTTCATTAGAAACAAAAAAAAATCGAAGTGAAGTTGTAGGAATAAAAATCGCTAAAAGTCAATTACCGGTTTTGTCAAATGTATGTCCAAAATTCTGTCTTTTCGTTGAATTTCTTGTTTTTTTTTAAACATTATATAGCTTCTTATTTCTTCAAAGAAATAAGTAATAAAATTTAGCAAATGTCTTACCCAAGAGCAGAGTCATAGTCGCAATTTCTCTATTTTTAACTACCCCTAGAATTTTTACTTAGCTGTATTGTATGCGTTTATATAACATGGAAAAACCACTCCTAAATCATTGTACAGTAGTCCAAAACTAGAAAATTATAATTTATTAAACCCATTCAAAATGAAATTTCGACCTGGCAAAGTTAACCAGACACGTAGAGTATCTTTGAGCCACATAAGAAATGTGTCGGAAAAAATTTGTTTAAAATTAAAAAAAAAATTGTTTTTCAACTTTATTTAAATTTTAAATAAAAGTGATGTATTTGCTGAGTCAAGTCTGATCCCAGGTAGCACAAATAAACTTTAAACGTTTTTAAGCGGTTGTTACAACGTTAATAACCATTTTACAACCTTTAAAAAACAAAGTGTGCTACTTGGGATGCAACTTCAAACTCGAAATGCGTTATTTATGAAAGTTTTAAGGTTCCCCGTTGTTGATAAATGGACATTTTTGATGTGTAATATTAGTGAAAGAAAAAAAGCATCAATATCCAGATGGCAAAATTATTTTAGCACTTATTCAAGAAATTAAAATGCAAAATAATAGAATTTTCAATCATTAAACTAAAATAATATTAAATTAAAAAACACTTATTTTTATAAAATTAGGAAAGATGATTAAAATGAGGAAAACATAAATATTTAACGTACTCCTCGTTGAAATTAATTGGCTTAAAAAGCTTTTTGTTGAGTGTTTTTTTGGAGTTTAAATTTGTGATTGTAAACAATATTTTTACTGTATATTCCAGTTATAAAACGAAATAGAGAAAAAACGTTTTCTGAAATAAGTGCTAATAAAATAAACATTTTAGGTGCATAGAATGTGTCCATAAGAATTCAACAAAGCGAAGCCAAAGTTACCCTGAAAAATTTAGTAAAATCATAATATCTTTCCCTTTGTCATATTAATAAAGGCAAAACTTTAAGATACGGAGAAAGTCCTCAAATGTAAAATATTAAATGCCTGTAAATGAGTATAATGTTACTTACTAATATTGGTAGGATTTTAGCAAGTACTCGTATAAACCGGTATTTGGAAATAGCTCGTAAATAGTAACTTTAAGCTAAGCTGTATTTTTACACAATTTGCTGTGTGCAGTTTTGCTAACTAATTTTCAAGTTAAATAATGAAAATTTGATTTAATAGAGTTGCGAGTTAAGTGCAACACTGAGCCTTCTGTTTCTTTTTTCTTAAATTTGAATATCATGGAAAACTAAAATGGTGCAAAGTTAAACAGAAGGGCTTAAATATACTCTGAATGATTATTACTTATTTACGCAACAAAGAAAAATACGAATGATAGAGACATAGAAATTTTGAAAGCTTTTGATTGCTAAAATTGTGTTCGGTGGACACTAATAACGGTTTTAGTGAACGTATTTTTTACGCTTATTATCACTCAGTAGAAAAATTTTTCGTACATTTATCAGCTTATTTTCATAAAATTAAACATAAAACTCACCTGCTGATGAAGAATCTTGTCTTGGTGCTGATATTCCAAAATCTGAAATAGAAAAAGCATTTATGCGCGCCGAAATTTTGTAATAAAAGGATACATAAAAAAACCTTGTCACTTCTTTTATATCTGAACAATAGTGAAGTTGAATTTAAACGGCAAAACATATGCAATATTGTTATTTTAACCTCCTTAGTATCATAGGGTTTAATTGCATCAATCTAATATTTGCTTGTACGCTGTATTTTTAATACGTCATATATGATTCATTAAAAAATGACTTAATAATTTAATAGTTACTTTTAAAGCAATGAACTTTATTATATGTACATAAATACCTTTTTGAGGGTTTTTCTTCTCACATTAATTGTCACCCCATCATCGTAAAGAGCTCCCTTTCTTGCAGTTTTCATTTTCGGGAGCAGAAAATAGTCACAATGTTAGATCAAACGATAACGGAGGGTCATTGCAAGCACAAAGCTAATTTTTCATCTACCACTCTCTAACTTTTTTGTCTTGTGAAGCAGTGCATTATCATAAAATAAAAAAACTTTTACTTTTGAATATTCGGGCCTAACACTAATAATTCTCAAACACATACAATGTAAAACTGGTAAATAATATTCTCCACTGACATTATCGCTTTTTAAACGATTTGAGGCTTCTTATCGTACATATCTTGAATCATCATTTAAATTATCTGGCCACATATAAAATGTGTAAACTACGCACAAACTTGAGTGCGACTCATGCAATCGTTACCATAAACTTTTTAAAAACTATTAGTAAGTTTCAACGGCATTTTATAGAGTTTAAACAAACTTTATTATTAGTTCCATTTTTTATGACCTTAAGTACAAAAGTTACAATTATTAAAATCCGCGGAAAAATGCTGCACCATTGTCAAACTGTTTGTATTTATTCAAAATAGGAATATTAAATTATTAAATCATTTGTATCAACTGAAAGGACTATTATTATTATTATTTTATCATTATTATATTGCTATTTCGTATTTCATTCTTTGAATTTTTTTTTTTACCTACTACACTACACTTTCGCACTACATGTTTTACTTGTGCTTGCTGAAAATTATTTGTTTCTTGTTTATAAATTTATCCATCGTAGTTTGTTGTTCAAGCATCTTCAAGTATTTTTTTTTTTTTTTTTGACATCTGACTGATTATAAATGAAATGAGTTATTTATGTTTTCGTATTCCAATTGAAAAGTTCAGGAATTTAACACACGGTTTTCTTTTAATGTTCCAATCAGTTTTACGCCTTGTACGAAATATTTGTTTTGCTTTTACTCGGTTCACTTTCATACTGCATGTTATTCCAGAAAATTACATTTATTTACTGTTAATACGACTGTTTATCATAGATTCTTGGTGAAGGTATCCTTTGAAAAGTAATATTAAAAAATATTTTTTCGTTGATTAATCTGCAAGATTTTGCCGTTTATTAATGATCAGCAGGTTGGTCGATTATGACCGGTTAATCGGTATCGCCGATTAATCGGTGCATCCCTACCGATAAGCAAACTTTGCTGCCTTCAATAGAGGAATTAGGCTACTTTCTAACGAGGAAAAGGCTCATTAGATTGCGCAACGTGTTTTAATATTTAAATTAAAAGTTCGTTTATTTTAAGATCGTGTGCATGCTCTCATTTGAACCGCCAGTGACATATTTTTATTTTTTAAATGTGCCTCTTTTGACAAAACAGATCGCGAAGCTTCAAAACTTACCTGAAACCTATAAGAATTAATGCCATACTTACTGAAATCGTATTTTATAACAGGACTTTATTTTGCTTAATACAGTGAAAGTAGGACAGAAAAATTTAAAGGGGGGAAAATACAAAAGTAAACAGTCAGAAATGTTTAATTCAATTGCACTTGGTGTGATGACACAATCATACTCATATTTCCAGCTGTAATCAATGAGAAACCGAATTTCCTCAATTGAGCATCCGTCTCCGTTTTAGGCACCTCTTTATTGGTAAGATAAACATCCAACAAAATGGATGGAACATTTTGCTATTTTCTAATCAGTGTTTATTGGTAAAACTCTTTGACTCACTTTATACGTGTGGGAGATAACTTTAGTGGCAACAGAATAATTTGGGGAAATTAATTCCATTTTTCCCGATTTCTAAATTAAAACTTGATGTGAATATTTTTATCATCTTTACCCTCAGAAATCTGGTTTGGATGACATATTAACAAATTCTCGGTTTTCTTACCAACAAATTCGTAAAACATTCTGACTTGATATAGCTAAAGAATTTGGAATTAGTTACTCAAAATCCTATGCTCAAGATATACCAGAAAGAAAAATAAGGAATAAAACAAAACTCACCTGTAACAAAACGATATATAGCTCTAAAACCTTTCACTTCAGGCGACGAATGGTAAGATCTAAACTCAACTTCCATAGTCGGTCCATTCGACATGAGTTGAGCAGGAAGCTTATTTCCACAAAAGTTGTCAAGTCTTTCTCGACGATTATTAATAGTTATAAATATCATCACAGCATCCACAGCTTCACAACTGTAAAAAATGAATGTTTATTAACGCATTGACTTCCAAAACTGTCTACATTTTTTGGGTCTCAGAAACAAGGGCGGATGCAACTTCTAATTAAAGAGGGGGTCATTTTCGGAAAGGAAAGGGGGGGGGAGTCAAAGTGCAATTTTGTGCAAAAATGGGTGGGTTTGGCATTTTTTTCGTAGTATAAGTCCCAAAAATGCAATTTTTGCTATATTTGGTCGGTAAGGGGGGGGGGGGGTTCAGACCCCCATGACCCCTTTGGATCCGCGCCTGCTCAGAAACCATATGCGTTGAAATGTTCAGATACATCTGTGCACCAGGATATACGGTATTCCGGAAAGATCTTTAGAATATTAGAATGTAGTGAAATAAAGCATAAAATTCAGTTAAATATTACATATAAAATTATCGTGGTCTGTTTATAATCTTTGCATTCTTTAGAAGTAAAAGTCCAGTAACTAACACCGTCTGTTTTTGAAGTGAATTTTTATGAAGCACATACAGAAGGTAAAATTGAAAAGCTTCCATTTCAGCAATGATTTACATTGTTTTTTTGTGCAAAACATTATATGTAGTGAATTATGTTTTACCATAAATTGTTAAATGTGAATCATGCATTGTGAACAAAAGGTTATTAGTTACTACCTTGAAAACGAGTAAAATTATTAAAACCCCCAATTTGGTTCTTAATTGTTGTTAAAGTCGACAAAAATGATAAAATAAAGTAGCAATTGCGAACGTTTAGTTTTTTAACCTCAACTTTGATTAAAAAAATACGAAGACGAAATTAAACATTTGCAATTTAATGAATGATATGCAGGTTTTCTTTCTAGACATAGTATGAAGTTAGTTATGTTTAATCATCAGGTATCAAGTGTGCATAGTATGTTGTTGTAAAAAGGGTTACCTAATTGTTTTCCCATTAAGGGAAAGAATTGCTTATACAACTAAATTATTTTCTAAATTATGTTTTAAAAAAAAATCTACAAAAATAATAAAAACAACAAGTGTGGACATTTGGGGTTTTTTACGTAAATTTTGATGTAGCACACAAAGTGTGAGTCGAAAAATTTATTTTTCTTTCAAGACAATGTAATTATGTTTAGTTATAAAATATTAAATGTGAATAATACATTAAAAGCAAAAATATAGTATATATTATTTTCCACACAAGTAAAAAAAAAAATGTTCCTATAACCAAAACTATTGAATAGTTTTTAAATTGCTCTTTAAAATCTACAGAAATAGCAAAATAAACAAAGGAAAGTAAAAATTGAGGGAAATAAAAGCGAAAAAATGAATAACAGAAACCTATGAAGTTTTCTTCGAAAGCTACAAATTTTTTTATTTTTCTTGGATAGTGAAATATTATGTGTGTGTGTGAGAGAGGGAAAAACCGGAAAAAAAGTTTAAACTTATCCCATGATGAAGCAAAATACTGATCAATATTTTTGAAAGCAGCTGTTACGTAAACTGTTTCCTTGAACTTTTATGTTCTGTAAATATTTTCTATTAGTTTGTTGTATTTTCCAATACATATATTTTTGTTTTACTTCGTAACTGAAGATTTATGTTTGCAAAATGAACAATGAACTAAAAATGTATCTCATCCGCCATTATTATCCTTTTTTTCTAACGTCATATGGCTGTGGATGAAATTAGTCTATGGATGAGCGTCTATTTGAAGGAGTTAGTTTTATTTACGACAGTTATTTTCTTTTTTAAAAGTACAGCCTTTAGTTTCGTCATGAATTATGTGCGAACGAAAAGCAATATATTAGGGGGCCGGAAAGTAATATCGTTTATTTCAAACAAATCAATTGTTTTTTTTTCCAATCAACGATGTAATTATCCTCGTTATCAAAAGTCTTTTGTCATCTAGTAATAAATTTAAAAAAAAAAGTGATTTTTTTGGGCAAAAGCGGTTTAAATGGCATCTTGGATACTAGACGAATTCTCAAGTTTTTGTGCAATGGAAAGCGTTTTAGCGATCAGAAGAAAGGGAAATCCGACTGCTTCACCCATAATATTCAACTGACATTGCACCGTCTGATTTTTCTTTACTGAGATTTGAATATGAAAAAACAACAACAACAACAAAAAAAAAAAAAACTTGAATGTTGTCTTGTATCCGAAATTCAATTGCAAGTTATTTTGCTCCAAAAATCAATTTTTTAAAATAAATATCCAGGATTTAAAATTTACTACTAAATGGCAAAGGCCTTTGATAGCGAAGATAATTGCATCGCTGATTTAAAATAAAAATTTTTAGCAATTGATTTGTTCAAAAGAAAAAAATGACTACTTTCCGTTCCCCCTAATATATGAATAATAAAATCAATATACAGGGTGGTTATAAATTAACGTGAGGTGTTTAGAGCCCTCTAGCGCATGAAGTACTGGGGGAAACATTGCCAAATTTCATGGGCATATATTAGACTATGGGATTTCAATTTCTGAAATAATAAAAAAAAATAGTTTAAAAATCGCCATCAGGAGAAATTTTGGCGCTTCAAAAGTGTATTACTCTGATTGTCGAAGAGTTAAATGTTAATTAAAAAAAAGTGCATCCATTTTATTTGCAAAAATGGCTTTTCTATCACAAATGTAGTTCAACATGATTATCATTGTGAAGTTGCACGAACTGGCTACGATACACAACATTTTCCACGGCAGCTCGTAACATATAAAAATTGATTTCTGTGACTTTTAAAGCTCCAATATCTTTTACCCTTGCTATATCAGAAATATGTCTTTAATACACAACATTTTTCAACTATCACCATAACCAAAAATCAGATGAATTAAGATCGAGCGACCTTGGGGGCCATACCGGAAATTCTACGGCGATCATATTAAACCTCATTTGCAAATAACAATCATTTTTTTCTTTTGCGAAATCGCTTTGTGCAGCCTTTTTTCAAATTTAATTCGCGATATTCAGAGTAATACACAATACAGCTCTAAATTTTCCCCTAGTGGCGATTTTTTAAACGATTTTTTTTTTGTTTCATAAATCAAAATCCCATGGTCTAATATGTGCGCAAATAAAATTTGGCAATATTTCGCCCAGTACTTCGCACGTTAGAGGGCTCCAAACACCTCACGTTAATTTATAACCACCCTGTATATGGGTCTATAAAAATGGGACAGTTTGTTCTGACTGATATTTTTATTTTGTTTCCTTTGTTAAGGAACAATTCTTTTGAATATTCGCATACATCTTTGTCACAGAAGTTCCAATATTTCACTTTTCCAGTATTAATTCATTTTCATTGAAAATGTTTTTTTCAGTGAAATGTCATTTACATGCCCTAACAGTTCAATTCTCATATTCCACAAAATCTAAACCTGGACCGGTTAGAAATTTCAGCTTTACCATTGCGGTTAAATATATATGTCTTAAAAAAACTTATAATCAAAAAATGCCAAACCATACTGTAGACATTATCCCAAAAAATTAGTGCAAACATTGTAATAAGGACTGTCAGTCATTCACATACATGGAAATACATATATATATATGTTTAGAAGATATTTCAAAAAGTGGTAACACTACTGCATTACCAGCATATCAGCTTAGTCATTTAGCTGGAGTTTTATAATCTGCACTTTAAAAAAATGAGAAATTTGATGGAATTTTTGAGATAAGTAATTTGATTCTCTGTCATGTATATATTTGAGTCTCAACAAGAAGAGGCAATAAATCATTCTTCCTGAAGAATGGGTGATTAACTGGTGACCTCAAGAAAAGCAAAATGTCTAAAACAACAAATATATCAACCCAACCCTTTGCAAAGTAGCTTCTGTAGCATGAAATGTTCATCCTGGAACTACGGATTGAATATTTCATCAAACAACTAAGTAAGAATCAAATAACTAGCTTTAGAACAAATACACAAAAGATTGCCTCATTTGTTTTATATTTGTTTCCTAAAATCATTTATTTTACTTAAAATAATTTATTAGTATTTCAATTACAAAGACTTTACAGGATAGTTTAACTAAAAAAACGGATAGCTAGGGTTACTTAAACTATGTAATTTTAACAGAGTAAAAGCATACTTGTTTTCCTTAAAATGAATTCTCTAGTGAGTTCCTTAAGCTTTTATTGAAAATGCAAGTAAGCGAGAACTATCTTTAAATTAAAGTGACGTGATTAATTTGAAGCAACTAAATTAATCAGGCGTAGATTTGCAGTTCTCACTTCATTTAACACTCTGTATCGGTTAAGCCACTTTACTGGGACATTGAACTGGACATCGATTTCTTCATTTATTTTGAATTCATTGAATAGGATGGTGCAGTTAAATCTTTTGACTGCTTTCCTCGACACTGTTCTGAACTACTAATTACGTAATTCTTTATTGGAAGGTTTGTTTAACGGCGTAATATACATGCTCCCTTTCCCAGGTTTATGGGTAGATCTTCCGAACAAAATACCCCTGTGTAACTATTTACTTTTACGTAATTTTAAAAACATAAACTACGTCACATACACACACTAAGTATATTATTACTAAAGATAAGTTTGATATAGAATGTCTTTCAAACACACTCTTTTTCCGTATTTACCGTGTCCTCTCGAAAACAATTAAATATATTTTGCTTAAAATAGTTTTGACCAAGGGAGTTCATTTTAATTATGAGGTCAGTAATCAAGTTTTTTTCTTTAAATTTTTAATTTTATCTTAGTAAGTTTCTTCATTTTAATCTAAATTACATAATTTCTTTTTAAGGTTTCAGTTTACATTGTCCATTCTTTTAACTTATATACAGTAGGTCTTATGCTACTTTTAGAACTTAACCCTTTATGCCCCGACGGGACTCAGAAGTCCCGCTTATATTAATGTCAAATGTACAAAATTCTTTAAAATTTTGTGCCTTTTAGAATCTTGCTTAAATAGTTTTTTTATAATTAATTCTTTAAATAAATTTAATAAATTTTTATAACTATTTTTTTATAACTGAATTCCAAAAGTCTATAATCATGCTGAAGATTTTAAGTAGCACTCCTTGTACTTTGCTGAAAGGCCGACAGATGGTAAATGCGATCGGAAACAGTTTTCTTGGGGGCCCTAAGGGGTAGGGGACCTTAGACCCCTAAAATTTTCAAAAATTGTTTATTCGATAAATATATTTTTTGATGTATTTTCATCTAAATAATGTATAAAAAATCATTGACAAATTAATTTGGGACATAAACGGTTAAGTTCAAATTAACTACTTAGAAACTAGAAAGAACTTATAATGAAAGCCGATAAATTCACTCATGCGCCGAGAATCTGCAGCTCAATTCATTTAACTAACCCAGCCAATTTGCATTTTCTCTGAGTTTTAGGTTAATTACATTATTCCATCCCTGTACCGGAATTTTTAGAAGCTGGAGTTCATTATATGATTCAGTAAGTGTTCACTTTACATGGAAATTTATTTAAAGCTTCAAGCTAAGTATTTTAACTTAACTAATAATGAACCAATATGAACGGTAAAACATTTGTAACGGAAGAATGAGGAAGTGGGTCTCCATGATTCCTTTATGTAGTGGTAGAAATTTAGTTTATTTACATTGTTGGATGGGTATGTTTATTCCAGCATTATATTCACGACGTCATAAAAGGATGTCGATAATAATAGTTTGTTAATTTTCTTAAATGAACAATTATCATAAAAAATAAATAAAACATTCCTTTGATGCTTTTTTATTAGATTTTTAATCGGCAATAACTCTGTATTACATCAACAAAAGTATAATCGCATGAACAATCCCCTAAATTAGTCGACTATAATTCTCTGATAAAAATCAATTTTTACTCAATCATAATGTAGAGAAAAAAAAAGACTTATTTTGTATCTCTCACATGTATTTATAGTTCAGCAGCCTTCCTCGAAAATATATACCGTGGAACCCCGTTATAGCGAACCCTGGATATAGCGATCTCTCGGTTGTAGTGACCCCCTTTAGAATGGCCGAACTGTGTGTGTGTGAAGCCCTATGAGTGTCCGTATGAAAAGTTAGATTTCATATTTTTTGACGAGGGGAAACGGTATAGTTATTGGCCCCCATATAGTTATTGGCCATTTCAACTTTGATGCTAAAAAACAAGCAAACTTTTGGTTAAAAGATGGTTTAAAACATATGTGAAGGTAGCATGTTTAATAAGTGTTAACAATATATGAACGAATTTGCGCTAGGTGTTAAGTCATTTTGTGATTTGTGATTTTTTGGGGCCCTAAGAAAAACAGGTCGTTTTCTTAAGAAAATGTTATAACTGCAGGATTTTGCAATGAGACATTTTAAAAGAACTCGATGTATTTACAGCTTTTAAAATCCTATGAGATAAAGAGATGTGATATCCAATAAATGAATTTGAGGTGTAACATAATAATATATTCTTAAAAATTAAAATTTTGTTGTGG
Organism: Uloborus plumipes; assembly: GCA_038373865.1. Lineage (NCBI taxonomy): Eukaryota > Metazoa > Arthropoda > Arachnida > Araneae > Uloboridae > Uloborus > Uloborus plumipes. The sequence goes on along the minus strand of JAXGGA010002417.1, from coordinate 21,430 downwards.
TCAGTAACTGTCACAATATTTTCAGAAAATTATAGTAATTGGCCCCCCATGATGACAATGCTACTGATAACTCTAAATGTTTAGCAACAGAAAAATTTGATGAAGAGTTTTATGTACGAAATAAGCTCATGTCCCTAAAAGACTTCCAAAAAATTTTCGGAGGCGAAATGATGAACAAGATAAAAGCTCCGAAATATCAGAAGGGAGTTCCAAATAATGTATGACCGTTGTACAAAGTTTGGTGCTTTTTTTCAGAATGATCTTTCACAAAACAACTCTACCAATATTGAAATCTTGACTGCAAGTATTACAACAACAAATGCAAATCGTACCAGTGAAGATAGTGTGACAGCAGCAACAATTGGTATAACTCCTCTGAAAGCTCCTCTAAATTTGTGTATGCCATCTACTTCAAACGTAACCACTCGTAATAGCAAATTTGTCAATGATTACCAACAAAATACGCCAAAAAATAAAAGAAAGTTTATTAGTAGGATAAAAAAAAACAACATTGTTTATAATTTCTGAGAGTTTTAGAGCAGCTATTGGAAAAAAAAGAAAAAAAAAAATCAACAAAAAGAGTGTGGAAGAAAAGAAAACGGAATGGACAAGCAGCAGTAGGAAAGAAAATGCTTTTACGAAGACAAAAACAAGTAAGGAGATGTCAAAAAATAGACAAGAAAAAGATGAGAAATATATTTACTGGCTGTAATGTTATAATATACTTAATGAATGGAAAATATATTCAATTAACGGTTTATCTGCATATAATGGTATAATACTCATAAATGTTGTAATGTTATAATATATGCAATGGTAAAAATATATTCATATAATGGTATACTATACTATATTCATGTAAATATATAATATATTCATGTATTTGAACAATCCAGTATGACATTGAACTTTTTACATGGCCAATAACTATGACAAGGTGACCAATTACTATCAATTTGACATTTTTTTTCCTTTAACGTTGACTTTTTTCTAATAATATATTTGAAAAAGTGTTCGCAGACGATATGAGTAGTAGTCCAGGCTAGAATGCCATATACCTAAAATTTTTAAATATATGACATTTTTTGGTGGTTTCTATATGAATTTGACCTGCTGATTCCGAATCCGTTGAGTGCCAGACGCTAAACCTTGAGCATTTTTGTCAAAATGGCAAAATCCAATATGGCTGCTGTAAAAGGTACGACGCAAATTAATGGAATCGTGCGTGCAATGAAACATTTTACACACTTAAAAATGATTGTACTCTTTAGTCAAAATATAATTCTATTGAAAATTAATATTTATGAAAAGTATACCAATAAATTATACGAATAAAAAAATTATCAAAATGGTAAAATTCAAGATGTCAGCCAAAAAAGTTGTAAGGTTCGATTTTCAGGTGTAAATCATTTTTTAAACCGTAATTTACATGAAAATAGAATGTTTAACAACGATAAATGTTTAAAAGGATTTGCAGTGAGCATAAAAATGTGATTTAGCCTAAAAATAACACTGAAAAAATGTTTAGAAACATTCCAAACTTAAGTTTCGGGATTTTTCCGGCTTAAACCAATTTCCTGCAAGAAACAAGTTTCTTTTGCGGAAAAGTTTCCCATATTGATACAAGTTGCATGAATACGAACTTCTCACTGGTGTGAAACGTATTTTTAGCTACCAGTTGGAAGGTATATCCAACGTGTTTGTTTAGTGTTTCGCCTTCAGCTGGATTATGGATTGCTCAGATTGACTTCACCCAAATAAGGGTATGTGCAATCTCTCGATATTGTAGTTTTGGATGAATTGCAAAACAAATAAGCGGCTTAGCTATTTGCTTGCAATTTTTGCCTTAGCACTGGCCATATTTGTCAAACTGCTCCTGGAGCTTCCTCGTAAGTAAGAAAGGTGCTGAATTATTACCATCAACCTATCTAAGAGTTTTTGGCAAGTTTCCAATTTCTTGCAGTAAATTAACTTACTTTAATTTGGAAGGTTTCTAAATTCTTTCGGAATACTACTGACTTTAGCTAGGTAGTGAGTCATAATCACATCAGCTTCTTCATGAGAAACAAAAGCTTGTTGAATTCCAACACCAATCTAATCGGAAAAGAATCGGTACCAGTAATAATTACACATTGACCTGGGGATCAAGTATAGTAGGTTCACAACAAACTTAATTACTTGCGTCTTATTTGGTACTACTTTCAATACGATGTCTCTTTTAGAAAGTAGTGATTTATCATTAAGTTGAAAAACATAATAGATATTTTTCTCTTATGCGGCTAGACGTTGTGACGTAGTACTAAGTTTATCATATCTCTCAAACAGATTGTGTACCGCTAGAATGGTTTGTATCTCGTGCTTAATAAGGTTTTCTACACCATCAATACAATAACTAAAGCAGCTGGCTTTGCGGGTAAAGATACTGCTCACAATGTTGCACATTCACCAAGAATGATAATTTCTGGACTACTCTTGCCGCCGCCTAATACCCTGAAAACTGCCTTTAGTTTTGACTCTAGTACAGATTTATTAGGACCTCTCATATTTCACTCATCATCAAATAAAGCAGTAGGAAGAGGAGCCAATTCATGACTAAATAATTTCTGCAAGGAAGCTTTCCCTTGATGACTTCATTAAACCACATACCATTCTTGTGTCCGGTGTATGATTTGAATCACAGATTTTAGACTTCTTTGGGGTGATTGTAACCATTGTTTTAACCTTCTTAATGTTTAGTGGCATCCTAGAAGGCCACGTTTTGTCATATGCATGCCATTGTGTCTTGCCAATTTTTCCCGAGTCCTCTGCATTTAAAGTTCTATCAATACTTTATGCTTAAGTCTATATCACATCAAGAAAGGAAAAAAAAAAAACTAAACACATTTTTGTAGAGATGGTAGGTATAGTGATTTATACAGTCATTTGAAGTAGTAAAATAAAAAAGGGTTTTCTGTTAAAATAAAGCATCAAAATAGAAAACTTTGCAAATTTTTTAGTTAAGTAGTAACAATTTTTTGTTTTGCTGTCTCACAGGCATTTTTAAAAGTCTCAAGACTTTTTTCTCCTTTTTAGTTTAGTAACAATGTTTTGCTCGGTTGATTCGCAGACGCTTCTAAATTTATCACAAAACATCTATCGAATATATCTCATTAGCCTTAAGCATTTTTTCGCTTTTTCATTGGGAAAAAATATTTTTTGTAGTGCTGCTTCTCATACGATTCTATTATGACTGGAAAATATGTTTTTTATTTTTCTGATATGTTTTAAGCCAATTTCTCTCTTCACAGTTTCACAGTAAAAACAGAGCGAAACGCTCCTGTAAAATAATGGGCAGTTATAGGCTTAACTTCTGCCAGTAACATACCTGGAAGAAATCAGGAAAGTTTCCTGCTGAAGTCAGAAACCTTGCTAAAGAATTTATAACACTTCCAAACAAAAGTCAGTCACTTTACGGCAATGAATCGGAAACTTGCGAAAAACTCTTAGGTTGATGGTAGCAGTTCGGCACTTTTCTGACTTACCAGGAAAGCTCTTGAAGCAGTTTAACAAATATAGCTACTGCTAAGGCAGAAATGTCAAGAAAATAGCTGAGCCGCTAATTTGTTTGCAATTCATCCAAAACTACAACATCGAGAGATTGTACATGTACATACCCTTACTTGAGTGAAGTCAATCTGGACAATCCATTATCGAGCTGAAGGCGAAACACTAAACAAACACGTTGGATATACCTTCCATCTGGTAGCTAAAAATACGTTTCACACCAGTGAGAAGTTAGCATTCATGCAACTTGTATCAATGTGGGAAACTTTTTCGCAAAAGAAACTTGTTTGTTGCAGGAAATTGGTTTAAGCCGGCAAAATCCCGAAGCTTAAGTTTGGAATGTTTCTAAATATTTTTTCAGTGTTATTTTTAGGCTAAATCACATTTTTCATGCTCCCTGCATAGCATTTTAGACATTTATCTTTGTTAAAACATTCTATTTTCATATAAATTACGGTTTAAAAAATGATTTATACCTGAAAATCGAACCTTACAATTTTTTAGGCTCACATCTTGAATTTTACCATTTTGATATTTTTTTTATTGGTATACTTTTCATAAATATTGATTTTCAATAGAATTATATTTTGACTAAAGCGTACAATCATTTTTAAGTGTATAAAATGGTTCATTGCCCGCACGATTCCATTAATTTGCTTCGTACCTTTTACAGCAGCCATATTGGATTTCGCCATTTTGACAAAAATGCTCAAGGTTTAGCGTCTGGCACTCAACGGATTCGGAATCAGCAGGTCAAATTCATATAGAAACCACCAAAAAATGTCATATATGTAAAAATTTTAGGTTTGATGACATTTCAATGGACACTAGCCTGGACTATAGTAAAATACATTAATATAGTATCACATGAATTATTTTTTATTTATGCAGAAATAGTTCATTTATTTTTAGTTCAAGCATACAAATACGATGTCGCTTAAGTGGCCAATAACTAAACCGTTTCCCCTATATATTTTTTTTTCGCTTCAAACTTTCAACATCTTAATTCTGCACTTCATTTTGTTTTAACTGGAAGTATGCATCTAGGAGGAACGGTTGCGAAAGAAAATAAAGGTTATACAGGTTAAAAGGAAACACCCTTGTATAATCGAAACCCATTGCAATATTTTCAAAGTTGTACTGTTGCATTAAAACCAGAAAAAAATGTTTATTTTAACATAAATAATATTCTTAAAAGAGCAGTTTTTTTTTTTTGTATCCTTAATACTTCATAAAAATAAAAACAAGGCGTCATTTCCTTTTATTTTAAATCGCGAGAAAAATAAAAAATCCATTTTGTGCCTGATTTTCTAAAAATTACTGCCAAAAATTTAATTTTTAAATTACTGTTGTCAGGGCCTGGCTCCACATCAGCAGAAAACCAAGCGAAACCGAAGGCAGAAACCAAAATTCCGGGTACTTCCACCGGGTGTCGTTTACCGAAAAGTACTCGGATTTTCGATTTCTGCCACCGGTTTCGGTCTATTTTCTGCTGATGTGAAGCCAGGCCCTAAAGCACGAAATATTAGTAGTCATCTAGTATTCTGATATAACAACTCGGTTTTTCTTTTAATTAACGAGAAATCTTCTCATATTTAAAGTGTATAAAACTGTAGTATCAATACTTACTCTCTCGGTGGTTCATGAGGTAAGTGGAGGTCGAAATCTGTAAAACTGATTTGCACTCTTTCTCTTCCTTTTCCAATAAATTTATAAACACAGTATACACTTGAAGGATAAGGTTCGGGATAGTTAGGACTGGTGAAAGTGCCATTTTTCGATCCCGTGCTGTTGATTTCTTGTCCACACGAAGAAGGGGCTGTAAGAAAAAGTATTTCATCAGTATTTTTTGATGTCAATCAGAAAAAAAACGAGCAATGTTTTTTTTAAAAGTAATATGTGTAAGGTTTAAGCCTTTAAATCTTTTTAAATACAATCAGCTCTACGTAAATGGTTTACATAATGCTTTACTTATCTCAAACTTCAGTTTGACAACGGTTTTTAAAATTTATATACCTTATGCATTCTTGTGATTTCAGTAGTTGTACAGTTCATACCATGTTTTAATGTTTTAACCGTCGTGGGTTCGTTGGGGTCATATGTGACCCCAATGCAATTTCTGTTTAATATATCTTGTTAATCAACCATTTGTTTTTAATGGCATTTTGTGGCTTTTATTCTTCTCGTTTTCTATTCAAAATAATGCTATTATTGTGTTCTATTTTTCCCGAATTGTATTTTTTGCGCACAAGACCCTTGGGGTCACTTCCCCAGAATGCCAAAAAAAGAGGACGTTGCAACATTTGTCCAAGAGAACTGGACAGAAAATGCATCGAAAAATGTCATAAGTGTTTGAAATTCACTTGCAAAAAAGCATGTTTTTCAGGTCTGTAACAGTTGTAAATAAATCTACAGTTATTGTAAGTTTTGCTCTAAAATTTAAATTTTTAATGCATAAACTAAATTTTACTTTGATTGTGTCTTTTTATTTTTATTTTTTTAGCATTAAAAAGTGTGTGAACTTAAATAACGCATGTAACATTCAATAATCATAATAAATTAATTAAAGGAAGCATTGGGGTCGTTTATGACCCCAAGGGTCTTGAGTGTAACTGAAATGGGAGGGACCCACGAGGGTTAAGTCTTTTTCGTTAAATATTTTGATTTGTCAGTTGTTCGCCGTTTTTACTTCATAGTCAAAATAAATTGTTTTTCAAGAATACTGTTGATTTCTGCTGAATTATTCAACAACATGAACTAAATTTTAAAGTCATCAATGCACATCAAACGTACATATTTCTATGTACTTTCCTTTTATTTGTTTCATCAAAAAAAAAGCCCAAAAGTTAACTGTTTTTGTTTTTAGTTATTTTAGTAAACATTTCTATTTTCGTTTGCGTTTCATACTTACATTTTAAAATATTGTGAATTAAACTTACGTTATTATCTGTAAATAGGAAATACGCTTAGTTTATTTTTTTTCGAAGAGGATTTATTTTATTATGCAGCGAAAAAATGTATTGTATTTCATCTTCAACATCTCATAATTTGAGAAAAGCTAACAACAAATATAGGAACTAAATTCCAGCTGTGATTATTTGCATAGCCAAAATGCTTCGAAAACTAAGAGCTTTCTACATATTGTCATCATCACGAATAAATGACAAAACTCGGTAATTATCTGAGAGCATTGCATAGGGTTGACAGTTTTCAAAGACATTTAGTGACAGTTCCCTCCTATTCAGACTAAGAACCAGATACTTTCTGACATTTCTTTACTTTTAAAAATAATTATATTGGCTGAAAAGTTTAAGAATCACAAAATTTTCAAGAATTTCGACGGGGTATATTGTCACTCCTGAAGTCATCACTAGTGTCAAACTACACTTTAGTATGACTGTCTCATTTCTTCACATCCAAGGAAGTTCCATCAAGTGAATGTATCTTTAAAATGTTCATATGCTTTCAGAATTTTCGTATTAGCATTGGATATATGAAAGTAGACAGCACTCATACCAGTACCTAGCAACGTAACTTTATGTTTGTTAAACTTTAACACCCTATACTATTTAAAAAAACGAAATCTTAATAAATGTTGCTTATCCCTTAATAAAAGCATAAAACAAAATTTATTTGCTGAGGATGGTTTAATTCATATCGATTCTTAAGTATACACACTAATTTCCAAAATGTAAACCAAATTACAAAAATAGCAATTGCTCCTTTAAAAACAAACTAATCGGTATTTAAAGCTCTGAAACGACATTTTTTTGGGGTAAAACCAACTGCACTACAGTATAGGAATGAGGCTGACAAATGAAAATCAGTCATAACCTCAGTTTTGTACTTTCATCTTTTTCAAGGCACCTCCTCCTCCAATGTTGAACTCCCATTTATTTTTAAAATGCTTTCCTTGAGTAGCTTTATGTCTATGGGTCATATTGTTTCAAAAGTCTGTTAGCAGGAATTCTTTGTATCCATTATCGTTTGCTATTTTTCTATTTCCTCCTTAGAATAAGATTAATTGTTCTTACTGACTTTTCAACCGTAACATTTTTCAAAATATAGTATGCATGAAATTAGCTTATATGTTTTCATTTAATGCCGTAAAAGAAAGTAAGAAAAATACCATGAATAAAGTTCATGCAAAATATTGTTTTGTGAAAAGCAGAAAGTTCTGTTTTGAAAAATTGCTTTTTGAATAGAGCTCCTGCCAAAAAGAGAAACTTTCTTTCGACAAAAGTTCGCCTCTCATATTTCTTATTCCAACATTGCTTTATTAAATAACAATTTTTTTTTTCAATTCATAAATTTTAAATGTAACTGAAAGCCAGTAAGCATACGTTTCATTTGAAATGTATCCATGTAGTTTTCTAGTTTCTTATCTGATTTCATTTGATTTATTTACTGTCTTAATATTTTCCACAACATTATAAATTGAAGAAAATGCCTTAAAATAAAATAAATTATTAATGAGATATTTCATTTTATAATAGTTAGAACACAAAATATATCAGTAAGAAATTTGTTTAATTTCGATGTAATTATATGTATATTTTGACTTTTTAATATCCAAATTAAAAGCTTTAGCTTGTATACAAACCATTTTTGCATTTACTGCATTAGTGTATCGGTAAAACATTAATGAAGGTTTAATTGAAAAAATATCCTTTGTGTAAACCGGTAAAATAATTTTGATACTTTATTTGAATGTTTGTCTTCAAATCGTCTTGCCAAACTTGAAAATAAAGTAATTAATGTTTTTTTAAAGCATATACGTAAGATAAATTACTCATCTACTCTTTAGTTATTCATTGTTCGAGATCATTTGTAAGCTGTGACAATTTTAGGGATTTATTACATTTATACGGTCAACTAAATAGTTTTATGAATATCTCTTTTGAGTATCAATCTTTTGTACTGTAGTGAATTGCGTAGTTAGCATTAAAAGGAAGACATTATAATTAAGGAAAAGTATTTTTCCAATTCGATGATATTAATGTGTTTTCCTTTTATTCCATCAGCTTTATTTTTTTTTGTAAAAGGGAGGGGTGGTAGGTGGAATGTATGGAATATGAAAAAAATATTATTTGATAAAACAAAATGTTCTCTTAGGATTTTCTCACCAACGGAAAATTTATTCTCCTTAATGACGTTTATTTCCTCTTAATACAATCTTTCTGATTTTTTTGTCCGGTATCTTCGACATCTTCTAAAATAGTTATTTTTATCTTTTTCAATATCCAACTTATCTTTCTTGATAACTTACACAAGTGTCATTTTAGTATTTTTCTTATTCTCAGTCGTGTTTTATGTCTTCAGCTTCTGTTCGTATTTTTCATTTTGCTTTTAGTCTTGGCAATGTTTTTCATTTAGAGAGTTAGATTTTTTTCTTCATTTCTCTCTAAAGCATCATTTTCTACATTTCTCTAACTTTGCAATATTTCAGCATTAGTTCAGATATTCTTGAAGTTATTCGATATTGCAAAGGAAGCGAAGATATATATCTTATAAATCTTTGCAAAAATAATCAAAATTGTTTCACAGTTATTTCCTTGAAACATTACGTTTCAAATGATTTCAAGTATCTTCTGTACGATAACGAAGGAAAAATAAGGTTAGTTCTTTAAATAACTGTCAAAGGAATATATTTTTCAAAAATATTCCTCATGAGAGTTCAACTTCAAAGGCTTAAAAAATCATTCTTAAAGCCTTTTATTCAGCAAATAGTATCTCCTACGTGGACGTGTTTTATAAGCTTATATCAGAAAAGTATATGAGATCGTATGGTTAATTTTATTTTTTATAGATTTATTTACTGTGAGTTGTTTGTCACAGCAATGTGTCTAAAAAGGATGATAGAAAATGGAAAACTCAATTGCAGATTATATGCTTTGTAAATGTTCCTACATATATATATATATATATATATATATATATATATATATATATATATATATATATATATATATATATATATATATATATATATATATATATATATATGCAGCCCTATTATTCAAATAAAATTTGTCACTATAACAAGGTCGCTATAATGCAAATTTAATATGCGTTACTACGATTATTTGTGGTGTTTGGGGTATTTTTTCTAAAAGGCGCGCGTAGGATTGGTTCACCACGATGATTTTAGCATAACTATTTAGGGGGAAGGATTTGGGGGGGGGGGGGTGGGGGGGGGGGGGGGGGGGGGGGGGGGGGGTGGGGGGGGGGGGGTGGGGGGGGGGGGGGGGGAGGTGTAATGTGGGTAGGGGGCGAGAGTTGTGAGACATGGGAGGGGGAAGGTGGTGCGTGAGACATTTATGGATCAGATCTCATCTAGCGCTTGAGATAAGACTACTTCACTATATTAGTTTCAGTTTGTGCTTACTTATTTGATAGAGCTGCATTTGAATTGTGTATTGTTTGTGGGGTGACATGTCGTGAGTCAGGTGTATGGTGTGCTGGATTTGGGTGTTTGTATATGATTGTTTGTGGTAGTCGGTTGATTTCGGAAATTTTGTTTGGGTATGGGGTTGTGTGGTGTGTGTGGTTTGGGTTTTCTTGTATATACAAACAGTGGGTTGTTTTGAGGTATGGGTTGTATAGGTTGTGTTTGGTGGTGGGGAGGGTTTGTGTTGATGTATAGGGGGGAATGGAATGGTTTTTGGGGGTTTATATTGGGGATTTTATTGTAGTGTTTGATTGTTTTTGTTGATTTGTTTAATACATAATCATTTTTAAGATTTGATGTTTATTATATGAATATTCACGGCTATGTTGGGTTTTTTTTTTTTTTTGTATTGGAGTGAGAATAGAATAATACTTGTTTTCTTTATTTTGACAAGTACGATATAACACGTGAACTATGTAAAAAAAGTCAGTAAAAAAAAAAAAAAACACCATTTTCAATATGAGCATAATTCAGCCAGTTATAGTTGAGCGACAAAATAAGAACATCAAAAATAACTGACGTGTAAGTGGCACGTAATTTTATCCACTGAGAGTACAGGTACGTAAATAAACTACCTTATGGAAATATCGCCGCATTCATCTAATTTCTCTTTTTGAATTGAACTATAAATGGTTGTAAATGAGTAGAAGGTTAGTGCAGAAAAAGATGTGAAGTTTGATGGTTCACTCCCTGTAAAGCAAAAAAAGAATTGCAAATGCAACGGTAGTCATCTTAACCGACTTGTCCTAGAATAAATGCAAGAAAATTACAAAAAAACACAACACCTTAATGCGGATCCTTAAGAATTGGCAAAATTTCTTAGGATAGAGTAAATTTTGACACGACTGATCAGTTGTGATGGGCATAATTGAGAAAAATGATTGGCAGTAACCTGATTAAGTATGTTGAAATTTAAGTGTACATGTGGTTATACAGTATGAGACCGGTAACAATATCGTGATCAAAAGGAACACAATGCTCCTGAGTGTACACCGGTTGCCGTAGGCAAAAGTGTTAAATTTCACAATTAAATAGGATTTTTATAAAAGAAGAAAAAGCGCACCCAGGATGAGAGCAATACATGTCGCAGCAATAACAGATTAGTAATATGGTAGTACGGAGTTACATGAACAGGTTTTCCTGTTAGCATATTCACCGTGTGTCGCAGGGGTCTCACTCAATGATATATTGAAAGTAAATGGACTATATATGAGTTATGTATGGGGCCTCATATGATAGATAGTGAAAATTATTTTCTTCTACAAGCATTATTATAATATATATGACGTAGTAGAAGAATGTTGACACGGATGAAACATACGACAAGACTATATACTTACTAAGTTAGTGTGAAATTTTTATGTGACCAAGGTTCGGGGTTTTGCAGTAAGCACTGTTTTCATGGAATAACAGGGTGTCCCACAGTAGAATTCTCGCAATCCCTAGCATTTTATCCAAAATATTTTCTTAGAGTCAATCCTAAAGACGACAATACACAGTGATTGTACTCCAAGGCAGCGAGATTTACTTTGTGTCGGCCAACACATGTTAGTCCCTGCCTGAATTTGGTTGTGTAATTGTAGAGTCAGAAGGTGAACCGCAGTATATATCCAGACAGATAGCCAATTATGAGCAATATTTAACAAATTTTGAAGAAAGTACAAAAAAATTAAACAAAATTTGTGTGTTAAGAAGGGGACTCACTTTCGTGATTAAAACGTAAACTTTTTTGTTTTGGTGTTCAAAGTTAATACATTAACTGGATGGAGATAACAAGATTGTCAAAGGCGATGCAAAGTACTAATGATATGGATACATCTATATATCTGACATAACGGGTCATAGTTCTCTCGGTAATGCAAACATCTACACCCGAGGTTATCCCAGGAGTCCTCCCAGGACATATGTAAATCCCAAATTATACTAAAACTAAGATTACAGGTTGTAAAATAGCACGTTAAAATATAGCTTCAATGATATAGTGTGTTTAATTATATCAACAGCTAACTTTTCCGGGGGGGGGGGGGAGGGGGGAGGGTGAGGGGGGGTGAGAGGTGTTTTAAGATTGTTAAGTCAGTACATAAAAAATTTCTTTAGTCTTTTATGTCCTGGAGCTATAGAAATCACTGTTTTCCTAGCTTCTTCAATATACAGGTAACAAATTTAACGTATGCTGCTAACCTAACCTGGGGTCACTGTTGTTATCCGATATCCGTAACAAGATTTAGTTTAAATTTTTTTTCTCAAAGATCGAAATTTTGTATCAGGTCAATAATATTCCACAAAATTGCTTCAATGGCCGTTTATTAGTGTGTGAAGTAAAGCTATATAGTGCCCTTTGGAAAAAGTCTGCTTATAACACAGTATTAAAGAAAAAAGTGTCAAAATTCCGTAAAACATTCAAGGAAGGAGAGGAGAAATTCCGCCGGATGAATGTTGAAATTAACCATAGGGGTCAGAGTTATTTTTTTGTCGCGCTTTTGTTGTAAATTCACGTCTGTAACGCAGGCAGTTTCTTGGATAAGTGCAAGTAGTAATTTTTTTTTGTAAGATTAAGCAATGAAATCTGCATGATATCCTGCAAATATGTAATGTAGCAATTATAACAATCATTAAGAACCAAAAAAGGTTTACAACGTGAAACAAGAGAACAAAAAAGCATCATGAGTGAAGGAGGTACGAGTTTTTCATCTACCGCTGCCAACTAACCCAGAAATGCTATTGTTGTGTTTCTAAACAGTTCTAGCGTAATTTGTATGTACGAATCTTTTCTGTATAACGAAATTGGTAATTTGCCGAGATGCTTAGTCAATATGTGGTGCTGTTGCGGTAGCCTGTTGTTTAGAGAAGTTTTCCGTTGCAGTGTAAGATACAGGATTATACTCAGTCTTGGGTCTTATTTTACATATCGGCCTTATTAATTCTTTGGATACATATTCAAAAAAGGAAAATAATTACCATTTTTATAGTAGTATAGCTTACTAAGTTTTTTCATTTTGTTCATCGTGAAGGTTAATCATCCATTCCACGCTAAGCATACAAAATAACTTTCTAGTTTATCATGACTAAGTATATACTAATTTCTCTGCTGGTATGCTAAGAGCGAGCATAAATAAACTGGATTGACTAAATAGAGTATTTGAGAGATAGGATAGCAGTTTTTATGAGAATAAACCAAAAAGATTTCGGTGTGCAGTAAATTTAGGGACTGGTGTCATATTGAGATACAAATTGGAGACCGGATGTATTTATGAGGGGAATTGATGGGACCGTTCTAAAAACTATGGTGAAACTGTTGAATAAATCTTAGTTTCAATGGCAACATATTAAGTTCGTTATGCGACAAAACGGGAGACATAAGGGAATGCACCAGGTCTTAGACAAATATATATTAAATGATGTGAAGTTAGGTTAGTTGGGGCGGAGGTGGATCACGATTGTAAGTGAGGGAATTACTCTATAGTGATCATGTCTCAAATAGCCGTGTGAACAATGATATCTATGATGGCTTGGTTCTACACGAATAGGACTTAGTCAGAACGAAAATTGATTGAGTGTTATCGGAGAAAAAGGCGGATGAAAGTATATTTAATGGATGATTATATTTTAGTGCAATGTGCTATAAACTTACTTACTATATAAGATTCCCCAGTGTATTTTTGAATTAGCTTTTGTGGTAAATTGTCTGTTTATGTGTTAGAAGGGGTAAAGAAACATTAGTAATTTACACGAAATGTATTTGGTGAATTAATTATTAAACGTGAGAAAGCAAAAGCAGGATAACTAAAGTGAAGTTTGGGTCGATAATAGAACAATGTAAGAAGATGTAATATAACATTGTGTGTTGTAATGTTACCTTAACTTAGATGATGGAGCTGATATTGCATAAGGGAAACAAGTGACAATCAATTGGTTAGTAGTTTGTGGAGTAAAGTTTAGACAATTATGGTTCCTTGTCTATTAAGGTTTAGGATGTATCTTTTACTGAGCTAGTGGGAAAACTTTGATGATAAAAAATTAACAAGCGGAACCGATGGGGGCTGGAATCCACGCGCTATGTAGATCTGCCCAAGCCCTGTGTAACATCCCCTTTTATGTAAACTCCAGGATGAACGGCTAGCACCAAGCCACAGTTGTCGTAAATTATGCCAAATGTCACGGCTGTACGAGAGGCTCATTAGGTTCCCACGTGGGAAGTTAGGGGAAGATCAGACACGGCTTAGTAGCCTCCTAGTGTGGTGTCGAAAATAACGGAGAGAATCGGACAGACACGGTTTTTGGGGGCCGCTTAATATGGGGGAGGGGGAGGTGTAGCTGTTTGGGGGTAGAGGGGTGTAGTATAGGTTCCGGATTCCGAAGATAGCCTGGGGCTGCGTGTGGGAACAGGAAACTATGAGGGATGTTGACGGGTTTCTCTTTGATCAAAGAAAGTCCTGGAATTTGAACCCATCACAAGAGGAGTGTCTGTGTGAAAGTGGTTTTGTTAGGTCCCTGTGTGAGGAATGGGTTTGCACTAAGCCTCCTACAGATAAACGCCGGTCCTTTATTAGGACAGACACGTTTTTGTGATACATTGTGGGTCTGAGAAGAAGTCTCGGTGGTACTAGATCTTCTTGCCAGAATTTAACGTGTATGTACTTGTGTTTAGGTGAAAAATGTGGGAAGCAACTGTGCGAACCTCTGTCGCGAGAACATTGCCAGGCACAAAGATTCTTTGTGCCCGAGTGACAACTACAGCAATGTTGCTGCTTTGTTCGAATAGCAAGAATGAATATTCTATCGGTGTTTTCTACCAATTTAACAATTTTCTAGGACCATTTTTAACATGCATGAGTGTTTTATGGAGCCCCATGCAAAGCAAGATTTTATAAATTAAAAAAAAAGGCTATTGTTTCAAATAAAAAAACGAAAACAAAAAAGCTTCAGTACTATGCAGCTGAGGGAGGAGGTATATAACGTAGTAAAATTGTTTTTATACTTTCTCCTTTTTATTTTCACACCAAAAAATTACAAAGGTCTCAAAATGTAAGTTTTAAATGTCCATACGTAACGCATAAACATTAGGGAATGACGCTAGGTTTCTAAAGTATAAAAATATTTTCAAGTTGAATATTACGTAAAAAATTATCGTTTGTAATTTTCGCTTTCTGGATAGTATGGTTAGACTATAATCAAAATGAACAAAAAACCAAAACATATATAAAGCATATCCTGTCCGAAAGAAATTTGCGAAAACAAAGAAAAACTAGTTTTAATGTGAAAAAGGTACTTGCATTTACAGGTTTAAGGACTTGCATTTCACTAGAGAAAGAAAAACGCTTAGTATTAATAATTTTATTAACACTTTTTATGTAATATTATTAAAACTCCTTTAGAAATAATAATTAAAATAGCTTGAAAATGCTGTTATTGTTTTAAGATGCTTTATCATATTTTGTCCGTATTCTATTTTCAATTTATTAATATAAACGGACAAAGAATTCTTCACAACAAAAGTTAATTTAACTTCGTTTTTAGAAAATAATGCAGTGTTTTCTTAGCCCGCTTATAATTTTCCAATGATAAATACTTTTGCATGAACGTGAATAAAACTTTTCATTATTTAAAGGATAGTCATACCTTTTGTATATGTCATCAATATTATAATTTTCATAGAAGGGAAAGTTCTACGCAAATTTGTTTGCATATTATTCGAGATTAAATTTAAATTGAGAATACGCATTTTCTTTGAAAACAAACCTTATCAATAATACAATATCGAACCTAACAAGAAACTTAAATAAAGTTATCTGTAACTTTTCTTACTTGTTGGAAGATGGAAAAATAATCATGCTATTAAATGAAACTTCTCAAATGAATGCATGATGCATTCATAAATATTCCTTTTAGGACGTCCTTAGCTAATATTCAAATATCGAAATTTCAAATGAGATATTCATGTATTTTTGATATCTGCATAAAACGCTGCTGAGTTTTAATAATGTGTGCTCCTTTTATCCAGTAAAGAAAGAGAACTTTTGCTCGGTCGGTAAATGAACAATAAGAAAGCCATGTAACTTGAATAATATACATGAGCCGCAAAATTACACGCCTTCCCAGTGAAACCACAGAAAATAATAAAAGCACCTCATTAAAGAAAATAGGAACAAAGATCTTCTCATTAAAGGATAATGTAAAGATCATTTACATATGTTTAAAAGTCTTTTCACTAATGGCAAATTCATTTCACCCAACTTTCTTTTCAGGAAAGTCTCTCCATTCATAGGGCTTTGAGGCATGTAGAATATTCTAAAATTCGTGTTTCATGCCAGTACATAAACTGCCATTAATGATCCCAGAAATGGAATTTCTGCTCGGAATTAATAGCAATTAACTTGACCTAATTCGGAACCATATTTTCCCTGAGAGTTAAGGAGGTAAAAAGAAGCATATTTTACTTAGCATTTTGAATTGAATTGCTCTTTACAATTTTTAAGAGAATATCTATTATGTTTATATATTATCCGGAGAGCTTTATGCAAATAACAGTGAAATACAATTCTCAAACTCTCTACTATGGATTTGACCTAATTACACGTTAAAAGTAAACAGCAAATGAAAGGAGAAAAGTTGAAAATAAATTGAATAGTTAAATAGCAATGGACAAATAAAAACTGAAAAGTAAAGATTTTGTAGGAAGACATGTTGGTTTAGCTGCCCCCCTCCCTGTTTTGCTTTTTCAAGAAGTGTCCGGTTCTACCAAGCTACTTTTTGTTTAGAAAATCTCGGATAAGACATCCGATCCTCATATTTCATTCTTTGATTTTAGCAGTTTTTGTTTATTTTTAAACAAAATTAACATTAGGGGCTACAGGGAAATTTAGGGCATGCAAAAATCCCTAATTAAAAAGCGGATTAGCTTAAAAAATTTTTTTTAGGAAGAACTCTTGTCAAAAATGTATTCTTTTTTTTTTGCTATTTCAATGGACTTTTTTGAAGAATGGAAAGTTTAATATTAACGCAAATGGGAGAAATTCAAAGTATTTTATGTCAAATACAAACAATACTAAAAAGCAACAAGTCTTACGTGACTTCAGAGTTTACATATATATGTTTTCACCACATATCTTGCAAATTTTCTGAATGCTTGTGCAATTTTGGAACGAATGAGAGACGATCTCAAGTTCGTCTCTCTCTTCTGGTTCTCTTGACTATTGTTTTGGACAGGTGATTCAGTCTTCGTTTTCATGCTTTGATGAAGATAATTGTATTTTATAGCTTCAAAACAACTTTTTTCTGAGCTTTTAACTCATTTTAAATGCGTTTATTTGTACTTTTTTAAACATAGTCAAATTTAACTAATTTCAGAACACAAAATTTTCGGCACTTTTCTTTCTTACAATTTGTTGTATTTATATAAGTAGTTTTGAACAAATAACTCCAATTATTGATCGAAACATTCATAAAGAACTACTAAACTTTGATTGTGTTTAGGCTAACTAAAATAAAAATAAATATGACCCGATCCTTTAAAAGGTGAAAACTGTGCCAACCATAACCAAGTCATGTGTCTCATTCAACCCCTACAATGCCTCCCTTTTGAGGCTTATTTTTAATGAAACTTTTCCCTCTTGTTAAATCCTAACATATTATCCAATGTAACTGAAGAGTATTATAGGTCATTCAAGTATCTTAGAAAAGTGTTTGGAGACACCATTTCATTAAAAAACGTAGAAAGTATATACTAGTGTAAACACGTGTCGAACACTATCCGACATTAAAAGCTAATTTTTAATATCGGGCTGAGTCTGAAGTAGGATAATGCGGAGTTGAAACTTTAATGTATTTTTTAAATTGATGGTTTTGAAATTAAATTATAATGTCCCTTAAAATGACTAAATAAATAATCAAATAATTTGTCACTCAGGTTGACTGAAGATTAATGATGCTTCAAATTAGTAACCGATTTAAAGTGGATGTTTAAATTAAGTTTTTTTTTTTTTTAGCAAATTTAAAAATTTAATTTTTAAGCAGATTCTTGCTAACCTTGCAGCAGAAAATGACTGAGCTCAGAGGAACAACAGTTTTGTCAGATTACTATCATCGCTATTGGTTCGTACAAAAATGATTTTTCATTTTCAAACTGTCTTTATGGAAAGTAGAAGTCTTATTTCCTATTCGATGCAGTACAACGTTAGTTATTGTATTTGTTAAAATAAGTTTGAATCTGGCGACTCGGTGGAAGATGATATATTTTTATTTTCTATCATTTAAAAACTCTCAATATCTTTAGAAGTACAAAAACTAGAATGTTAAGAAAAATGTTTTCCTTCGAATACTAAAATTTATTTTTTATAAAGCAGACAAAAACACAATCTCATTTTATACCTTCCAGATGATCCGATATGACACATTGTTTTAAAAATTAACCTAGTCAAGTGTCTTTGTAAAAAAATTACATATCGTACCAGGACGCAATGCAGCTGGTTTATTAAATATTCAATTTTTCTCTTTCTGAATAAAATGTTTCACAGGGCTAAAGTATCAAACAACTTTTGCGTCAGTTCCAATTTTATGAAAAATACTTTTAACCGAAATTACTTTGGCAAATCTCGACATCGGGTTTTGCAGTGTGCTCCTGGGTTCTTTCAAGCTTTGTGACATACATAATTACTATACTATGGGTGCTTCCTTTCAACCTAAGAGTTTGTTTTATTTATGAAAGTATAGTTCGATACACTCGGTAAAAAATTACAATTAATTTGTTTCATAATTTCCATATTCCTTCTTAAGAACTTTCATGATGTTGCACATTACATGGACCATTTCTGGTTACTTAAATTATGCTCTTTTTTAGTAAACATTCATAAAAAAAGACATGAATTTATCGTTAAGAAATAGAATTTCTGACGCGTTTCTGTACTTGCGTACTAACTCTTTCTTAAATAAAGCCGAGAGTAAAAAGCATTTTTGTTTTGAGAATATATCATTAGTGAAATCACTGAAATAAGAATTTGATACATTTACTGGTTAAAGATTTTCAAAAATTTGATAAAATGAGAAGTAAGTTTTAAAATTAAAAATTTCAAATTTATATAAAGGGAAGTATAAAGATTTTGGTTCACATGAACAAAATGCATTTTAATGTACAGTAAAACAGAATCCAATGAATCTCAACGAACGCGTCTTCAAGTAAAATTACTAGTAATAAAGACCCGCACTAGTAGTTGGCACTGGAATAATAGTTGATACTTTTTAAATAAATTAACGAGAGAAACACACACACATATGCTGAAGCATTACAAATTGAAACAGTCTATAATTTTGTAATTTTTGTATAGTTTTAGAATTGTTCCCATGATTTATTTATTTTTTCTTCAGAAGTTAAAAGCTAGTGAGGGTGTCAACTACTGGTTAATTACTTTGCATGTATAATAATATCGCTATGCAATCTAAAATCATTGCCATATGGTTTCAAATGAAATGTTTAAAATAGGGATGCACCGATTAATCGGCAGTACCGATTAATCGGCAGTACCGATTAATCGGCCAAAAATTATTTTTTTTTTTATTTTATTCTTAAAGTATACCTTCGCCAAGAAACTACGATAAATAATTTTATGAACAGTAATAATAATCCTCACAGTTGATATAAAGTTTTTAATAAATTAATTCTCCTACTTTGAATAAATATGCATAGACAATGTTACAACATTTTTCATGTGGCGACAGTTTCCTCCTTAGTACAGTGTTTTAGATAACCTCTACTTTTCACAAAGAATAAAAGTCTTGAATTAAATTGCTACTAATTACTAAAAAAATTAAATTAAAAGTACTCCTAAATTGGAGTACAGACTCCCTTCCCCTTTTTCTGAATTTTTATGTCCAATTAACGTAATTAACAATGTGTTAAAGCAATGTTATTGACAATAATATGAAAATTGGTTCTAAGAAATTTGATAAAATATTGAAATTATTTCGTGAAAGTTGGGAAAATTGAAAAAAAACTTCTTGGAAATAAATAACTTACTATTTCTAAACTCGGAATTGTATGAGAGAGAAAAAACAGTGATGGTAAAATTGGTAGTATTGAAAACAATCAGCTTTATCCTTAATCGACTGAGCCGATTAATCGGCCAATTTTCAACAGCCGATTAATCGGTAATCGGTAATCGGCCAATTTGCTTATCGGTGCATCCCTAGTTTAAAACCAGCAAAACACTACCAATCCTTCCCGAAATACTTACAAAACATAAATTTATTAGTGAAATGAAGTTTGCTCGTGCAGAGTTTTAAAATTGATCAAAATTCTTCAAAGTATTAAGTGAAAAAATATAGAGCTATCAGTTTGTCGTACTGAATTTTTTTGCTTAAGTTCCTTATTAGTGAATAAGAAAAAAAAGAACGTCATAAAGATTGTCTCTCGTTTGTTTTCTTTTGGTTGGTAGAGATTGAGAAAGATCAAATCGACTGAGTTTTCGGTTTCAGATTTGGTTTTGAGGATTTTCGCCCTTGAATAAATGTATAAATCACGTAAAATGAAAACATATCCAGACATAGGTCAAATGTCGTATAAAATTGCTAAATTCCTTGCAAAATGCAAAGCCTAAGCAAACTTAAATTCTGCTTGGCTTCATATACGTCTGTTATTTATTAAATGAAGGTGTATTAATAAATCCCTTTACTATTAAAATCTTTTGCATATTTTGCAGCACTTAATTAAATTCATTTTCTGAGCACTTAACTATACCAAATTTTTAGTTATAGTTAACCAACGAATCGCTGAAAACAGTTTATCGATAGATCTACAATAACATTATTCTCAAAATTTTGATAGAGTTTCCAAAGTTAACTGCGAAATTTTAATTTACTCATTACACACTAATGCTTAACATAATGTCTTCAAGAAAACTTCAAAAGTTTTTCTTTCCTATAAAATGATTAAAAGGGCCGTCCGTTTTCTTCCAAAAGCATGGGATAATGGTATTCAAGTAACTAAGCCTTAGAGACGTGTGCTTAAGTATCTTTCTCGTGTCTTTGAAAGCCCGTAACACTCCGAGAACGCGACATAGTGAAAGAATTTCCAAGCTCCTAAGAATCTGATAAATATTAATGAGGATGTTATCCAACATGTCGGATGGCTAAAGTACTTTTATGGATGAATATTCAAGTAATAACTTTGCGAAAAGGAACCATGCGTTGGATATGATATATCTTGAGGGAGGATACACATGTCGATTTAAAAAGTTGTTTATAAGAATAGAATGTAAATTCTAAAGAATAATATGAAAAGCAAAACTCCCAGGAACACTGAGAAATGTGTAACAATACAACAAGAAATAAACTGTTGTTTTTGCAGTATGTTACCGGCAGCAGAGGTTCCAGTTTAAAACTGTAAAATGCACAGTAAAAAACTGTAAAATTAGCAATTTTACAATTTTCTACTGTAGAAGATTT